>PVKE010015309.1:0-33655 GCA_004027555.1 Craseonycteris thonglongyai
TCGAATCCCGGCTCCGGCCCAGGCAGGACCCACGTGCTGAACTGGGGAGTTCCCACAGTTCGGTTCTCTAACTGTCTCTGTCTCTGTCTCTCTCTCTATCTGTCAAAAAGTAAAATAGAAATAACTATGCACTGAAGACAAAAAAAAGATAATTTCTCTCTATAAATGTGAAAAGATAAAAAAAAAAAAAAAAAAAAAATAAGATGGAGTGATAGATGGAAAGAGGGAAGAATAGCTGGAAAATATGTGATAAACCAAGAATTCAATGTTAATGGTAGAATCTAGATAGTGAATACCCAGTATTCATCGTAAAATTCTTTTAATTTTTTACTATATGCTTGAAAAATTGAATAATAAATGTTGGAGGGAAATGATTACAATAAAAAAGTTATAACAAAAGTTATTGGACATTTTAAACAATATAATTGTGAAGTTTATAAGCATATCACTATGAGGTGTCTATTTTAAAAGAGTAAAAAAATAAGTTACGCTCTAAGGAAAATGTAGCAAAGCTGCTTCAGACAAAAGTGGCTTATGTAGTTTGGTGCCCAAAGTACCAAAGTTGGAATTACACCACAAGATTTTTTTGTAAACCAATTCATATTTAGGTTACATAATAATAGAAATGGAAATACTGGACACTACTAAATAAAAACACAAAGGGACAGAAGCGTAGCAAGAAAAAAATTAAAGCATCTCTTACATACCTGGTTGTACATGTATCTCAACATGAAGTCCATTAGGAATGATTTTCCTTTTCTAAATGCTCCAGCAACAGATACAGCAACAACCTCCTTGTCCCTGATAGCCTCTGAGAGAAGGATTCGATTTAGTGCTGTTTCATCCAACTCAAAGGAATGGTCATCTTTGACAATGAGGACTTGGACTGGTCCTGCCTTTTTCACTGGCTCCTCCTCTTCTGAGCTCCACTCGTATGTCTTTTCTGAAAACCCACCTGTTGAATAAAATCACAATTTATTCATGTAATCATCTTAAAAATACCAAGAAATGTATATGTACCTCTCAACTCTCAAACATATGAAACAGGAGCACAGTAGAATTAGAAATGCTCATTTTAGTGACATGCATTAATGATATTCACACCATATCTCACAAGGATTTACATCTGGTCTTTCTGATCATATGACCAAATCAAGCAGAATTTTATTTTCAAAAAAAGCTTTAAGTCAGTGCAGAGATCTCTGTGAGATAGAAAATCAAAGCAAATGACTCTTCTTTTAGAGCAGAGGAATAAAATGGCTTTGACACTCTCTTAATCACCTAAAAATAACTTGTTATTCACATGAAAGAGCCTTCCAACACTTTTTAAAGTTGAACAAAACACAGGAGAAATTGCATAAAGGAACTCAGAATCACATATTCTTGAAAATGGAGAGAAATCTCTAGAGCACCTAGTTCAGCTCCCTCCAATGCTTGCATCCAATCTACAAATTCCTAGATTCTCAATTGTCTAAAATATAGCTAGCTCATAGCAATGGAAGTTACAGGTAATTAAATTGGGTAAGACCAGATGACAGAGTATCTTCAAATCATGGCAAAGAGGTCTGGAAATAATTCAATAAAAAAATTAAAAAACAAGAAACTTTTGGAAGTTACTTTATGTGGAGAACTTACAATAAGCCCGTCTGACCCTAGGAAATTACTAAACCTGTTTCTTCATCTGTAAAATGGAAACTACTAAAAGTACCTATTTAAAAAGATTGTTTTGAAGACTAAAGGAGTTAATATACAAGTATGTAAAGTGCTAAAAGCAGTGCTTGGCACATAGTAAGCTCTCAAAGGTTAGCTATTATCATCATCATAACCACCGCTACCTTGGGACTATTGACTGAATTAAGTAGTCCTGGAAGAACTTCTGCATACATTTTTATAAATTTATGTGCATGTGCATTTGTGCATGCATGTGTGTGTGTGTGTGTGTGTGTGTGTGTATGAACACTTGTGTGTTTTCGGAGTTTTCTATTAAATTATCAGATATGCTATTTTTGATGGAGGTCAACTTTTAGAATTCATCTTTAATATACAAGAATTTTAGAAGCCAGACCTTGGCATTTGTGCTATATTACAAAACAACCTCAGTGACACCTTCTTATATCCACTGCCTTTGTAATGTAACTGTAATATCCTCCTGCTTTAACTCTGGGGTCAGTCATGTGAGTTGCCTCTGCCATTTGCCATGAGAATATTCCAAGACTAGCTTGCTACAGGATGAGAGATACTTGGAACAGGGGCAAACTGCCCAATGCCAGCCAAGAGCTTCAGCAAGTTGACCCCCAGACATGTGAGGGACCCAAACCAAGATGAACAGAGTTGCCTAAAACCATTTCAACATGTGAGAAATAAATGCTTATTGTTCTATGCCCCTGAGGCTTTGTGACTATTTATCATGCAGTGTAACAGACATTAAACAACTGCCACAGTCTACAACCCCTTCCTTGAGAAAGAGAGTACTAGTGTAGTGGTTAAAAGCACAGTCTCTGGAACCAGATTGCTGAGATTCAAATCAAGTCTTTCTCATTTCTTATCTTAGTAACCTTAGGCAAGTTGTTTAACCGCTTTGGGCCTACCTCATATGATTGTTGTAAATTAATATATGCATGTAGCAGACTTAGAGCAGTGGCTGGTACACAGTAAATGCTATTAGTATTATAGATTTAGGAAACTAAAGCCAAAGATGGAATTGACCTTGCCCATCAGAGGGATAGAGAGAGAAAGAGAGAGAGAGAGAGACAGACAAACAGACAGACAGACAGACAGCAATACTTTCTGAACAATAGTACAAAGCATCTGGAGACAACTGAACCATGTTCTACAGCCGTGAATCAAAGTTGTTCTCTCTGCAAAGAAAAATGACTTTATATCCCCCAAATAATAATAGCTTCTATCTTGTCATATCACAGATGCTGGAGTTAGAGTTCTTGTTTAAATCCCAGCTTCAGAATTTACACATGTATGATGTTGTGGAAATTAGTTAACCTCCTTATGGCTCTGAAAAATGAGATTAAGAATGGTATCCACTTCATAGAAGCTTTGTGATAATTAAATGAAATAACATTCATTACATAAAGACCAAAGAGCCTGACAAATAATATGTGCTTAATGATGGTGACCACTATTCATGATATTATATGTTCATATTTGATCCCAATACTACCTGTCCACCTAATTGTAGCCTCAGCACAAAGGCCCTTTTCGAGGATAGCAACTACGGTACATTTTCTTTGCTGAAGCTCCTTGTCTATGGTGTAGTTGAGATCTAGTACACACTCGTGTAAATAAGGGACCCTGGCTAGACATAATATTTTGGATAGAAAAACATCTTCAGAACTATATAACTTTCTAAAGACTGAAATAAGTCTTGAAGATTGTAGCACACTACATATATTGCAAGATGCATTGTGAATGGAATTTCTGAGTTGTCATTTTTTCCAAATACTCAACTTGACAATGTGATGCAAATTTTTTTCTAAGTGGTTATACCAATTTTTCACTTCCCACCCACTCCTAGCAAGTTATTAGACATTCTATTGAGCCAGATCCTTTATAATACTTGGTTTTATCTGACTTCTTAATTTTTGTCAATTGCATAGGTATAAAATTGTATCTCACAGTGGTCTTGATACACATTTCTCTAAATACTAATGAGGCAAACACATGCCTTTTGCTCATTTTTCTAGTAACTTGTTTGACTTTTTCTTACTGAGTTATTGTGGTTCTTTATATATTTTGAACGTCACAAAGTGGCAAAAGATATTTGTAAAATAAATCACCAACAAAGGACTAATATCAAAATATTTAAGAACTTTTACAAAGCAAAAAGAAAAAGACAACCTAATAAATACTGGCAAAGGGCAAAGGGCACAGATTAGGAAATATAAATGACTAATAAATATATGGAAATGTGCTTATAGTTCATTGGTAAGCAATAAAATACAGATCTGAACCATAATGAGATACCATTTTCACACCTATTATCTTACTAAGTGTATGTGAGGATGTGATGTAAATGAAATACTGTGTGGTAAAATGCATACTCTAGATTCCATTTATATTAGGTTCTTCAAAATGTAAAACTAAATACTATATTATATATAATGTTAAATATATACATTATACACACACACACACATATTAGAAATTATCAGGAAGTGAGAAACACCAAATTTATGTATTTGTCTTTAGAGAGGGATTAAAGAGGCGGCTATTAAGGAAGAACACAGTGTTAAAATACTGATAAAGTATATTTCTTCAGTTGTGGAAGGGAAATACAGGTGTTCACTATTCTTTTTAAAATTCAACATCTCTGTTTTATTTGTTCTTTTGTATACAGATATTTTTAATAATACTGCTTTATGTTAAAGAGGAAGAACCTCAAAATTTAAAAATACTTCAACTAATGACTAAAAGTAACTCATCTTCCTGATGATCACTTTCCTGATAATCAGATTCCACTTACAGCCTAGTCACAGGTTCTAAAGATAACAAAGGCTACAGAATTTGAAATAGAGCAAGGTTATAACACTGGAGACATCAAGAGAAAGGATAAGCAGGTTACAGAGTATAAAAAATATATATCTAAAGATAATATATATTTGAAAACAGATGTAGGGAAGGTAAATTAGAATAATGGGAAGTGGAGAGTCTATAGAGAAATATATATATAGGACCCATTAGAAATTTTATTTTGTTGCCAGGAGAATAGATATATAGAAAATGTGGCAAGTCAAAAGGAACAAATAGTCTCATTTCATGAAAAACAGAATATATCCAGTGGAAAAAGAAAGATAATAAAGTAATTATACTATACTTAAGATTGTTTTTATATTTTCCCAAGGAAGATAAAGTAGACTCTCAGTTAACTGGCACCTATGGGGATTTGTAGATGGTGGATAAATGTAGTTTCTGGTTGTTTGAGAGTTACTATTAAAAATAGGCCTATTACCATATTCCATACTATACCATACCATAAAGTATGTATTGCCTTGATATTAATATTGAAATACAGTAAAGGCAAATTAAGGCAAATAAAAACAAACTTAATGTAACATAGTTTTATTATAAGAACAGATTTGTGAATGCAGTGTGCAATTTTAGTTAAATGGCAGTCAATAAACTTTTCAACTGAATGAACTTCACTCATATTTTTTAACTTAAAGTAACAAGAAAAAAAACCCACACATATACACACTTAGAACTGCTACAGTAGGGTAGAGAGCTTATTGGGTAAACATCACATCAGGATCATCAGGATCTAATGATGTAGCTAGGATAGGATCAGGAGAAGTGGATGTGGATGTGGATGATTTTGGACCTACATCAGTACATGATACTGTACTGGGAAACTTGCATGCAGCTTTCTTGAGTTATCAGCTTGCTTCGAGGCCCTACACCTCTCATGCAAAGTCAGGTTTTGCATGATGTACAGCTGTATAAAATGCTGAAAGTCGAAGAAGGGTTGCTGTTCTGCAAAAGCTATTATAGTTTGAAATGCTGCAGTAGCTCTCTTCCAGGTTACGTCTTCCACTTCACACCTCCCATTGTCATCACTCTCTTCCTCCTCTGAAACATTCATTTTCCATGACTCAAAACAGTTTCTATGATGCCTTCCGTAAGAAGTGTATGAGTTACTGGAATAGTTTCATCCACAGCAAGCCAGTTGTCGAATTCATCTTGAGACAAATTTATTTTGTGATTAGCAGTCAACTAACTCACAGATTTCATCATAAACTCTGCTATTGGCAGCTGACGGAGAAGGAGTAGGATTCCAAAGACATCACAGCTGGCCACAACTTTCTCCAACATTTCCATAATATTTCAGTTTTCACAGAATCTCAACCACAACTGACAGTGTAGGTAGCATCTCTGAGATTATATTTTTTCTGAAAGTCCAGAACTGTCCAATCAAAATTAGTCATTTTTCACATAAGTCATGCTTGTAATACATTTGTATCACTCCCTGATCTGTTGGTTGGATTAGACTTGTGACGTTAGCTGGAAGTTAACATATGAAAATGTTGCCATTAATGAACTCTTCCGCAGGAGGATGTGTGCGACAGGTATACAGGAGCAACAGAACTTTACTATTCTCTGGTATTCCTTTCTTTCATAAATTTTCTCTAATGCTGGGGACAAATGAACTATGAACCACTTGGTAAAACTGTCTGCATCCTTCCAACCATTACTCAGTGCATGATAATCTATAGGAAGGTTAGTTAGGCCTTTAGAGCACCTTGGTTTAGAAAATTTGCCAACTACAGACAACTTTTTACTTTATGAATTCCCAGTGCATTTGCACAAATGAGCACATTTTATATGCTCTTTATTTAGCCTGAACCAGTGAGCTACCTTCTCATTACCACCAGCCAGAGTAGAATTAGGCAGACACTTCCACATTAATCCAGTCTCATATGCATTATAAATCTGCTCTGGGCTCAAGCCATTTTCTGCAACCAGTTCACTTTAAATACATCACAAAATGAAGTTGCAGCCTCAAAATCAGCTGATTTCTGCTCACCTGACAAATTCAGCTTATGGATGCCATGCTGAACCTTGAATCAGGTAAGTCAGCCACTTGGAAATGTACACTGACCTTCAAAGTTCATTTTCTCATGGAATTCTCTCACTTTTTCCTGCAGCATGGGTCCAGAAACACAATCATCCTCAGACCTTTTCAGCAAAAACCACTCATACAGGGCCTGGTCAAGCACTTCCATTTTCAGTGTATGAAGAGTATGACACTTCTCCACACTCTTGTCATTCTATGACTGAACATAAAACTTTTATCTTCAGAGACTGAGCCTTAATGTCATAGAGTGTTGATGAACCGACATTAAATTCCTTAATGAGCACTGCCTAACTCTCACCTTTCTCAAGCCTCTTGCATATTTCCATCTTCTGCTTGAGGGTAAGCACTATAGGTTTACACTTACTTGGGACCTGTTTTGCATACTTGGAGTTGGGCAAGAACACAAAATTTGAATAATAATAGATCCCAACCAACCAATATGTTTACACATGGTGAATTGGTGGGAGTGGGAGACAAATGTGGTGCACAAAGCTTGGGCTTACTCAAGCTGTGGCCAAGTTTAAACTTCTGTTAGAAATTGATTTTATTTTAATTTTTATTTAAAGTATTATTTCTTCAATTTTTTGTTTGAGAGTACTGGTTACCTAATTATATTTAACATGTTGTATGATATATAGCAAAGTTAAGAGAGTAGATCCTAAGAGTTGTCATCACAAAGGTAATTTTTTTTCCTTTTCTTTTATCTATATAAGATGATGGATATTAACTAAACTTATGTGGTAATCATCACAATATATGTAAATTAAATGATCACACTGTACACCTTAAACTTATATAGTGATGCACGTCAATTATTTCTCAAAACTCGAAAAAAGAAAAAAATGTTTTTAATCTTTTCTCAAAAAACAAAAATAGAATCCTAAAAATTAATTTTCAACAAATGGACATGTTACACTGACTACGAAGCTAAGACAGTTTATTTTTAAGGGCAGGGAGAGCTGACATTTTAGTGCAAACATTATTTTGCTAAAGTAATATTGCACTGATAGTTTCTGTTACACTGTAGAAAACTTAAATTCCCATGTGGCATCCCAAGTTTTTAAGCAACTATAATTAACAAAAATGAATAATCAAGAAAGAGTGCACTTCTGTCTTATTTCTGGTAGCACTTAAGTTTAAGCCTAATACTGAAAGACTACTTTCTGGGTTACTACCGCTTGATATTTATCTCTCCGCTTTATTTTCCACACTAGCACATTCTTTGTCTTCTTTTCTAGTTCAAGGCGAGCAATTTTATAAAGCCTTGCTTTCTTATATCGGCTTAAGCCTAGATAAGCTTGTTGTGGTACTTTTGGCATACTATTTCAGTTCCTTGTCCTTGTCACATGAACTGGGAAGCAAACAACCCTAAATTTAAATCCTAGGTCTATAACTTATCAATTATGGAACCTCTTGCAAGTTACTCATGCTCTTTGAGTCTCAGATTCCTTATATATTAAAATAAGGATAATAATGCCTACCTTTAAAGAACTGGCTTTTAAATGCTTACATTTATTCAAACTTCTAGTTCGGTGTAGATTGGGGTACAGGTGGTGGGATTCTCAGTCCTACTCATAGGCCTGCTTCCTAGTTGTGTCTCTGGGTATGATTCTCAAAGACCACCTTCAACTCTGGGTGTCAGCAGATGCTTTTCCGCTTTCTACCTGCTGTGATGCTTGTAGAACCTAACAGGTTTCTGACCACTCAGATAAGAGTACTAACATCTGTTATACAGTCCTATAGGGTCTTTATCTGAATTTTAGGTCTCCTATAAAGATTTTACAAATACCTTTTTGCTCTTTTCTTGGAAATCACTTCATATTCCATTTCTGAATATTGTACCTTTGCCTTCTACTTTCTAACTTGTCTGAAAAATATTTATCTAGGTAGGTGATGAGGTCAGTCTTTTATAAGCTATCACCTGAGTTTTTTCTCACCAGAGACCCCTGGCTTCTATGAGGGCCTATTCTCTCTTCCCCTCAACCATGCCCCATTATCTTATAAAATATTCCATAGCACCATGTTATACAAAATAAATTAAACAACTCTAGGTTCTATCTAATTTTACTCCTCTAAATTATTAAATACAATATGTGATTTTCGCCAAGTTATTTAACCTATCTGAAACTCAGTTTCTTCACTTGCAAAATGTCCTGCCAACTTACAAGGCTAAAGATCAAATGCAATAATGTAGGTGAATGTACCTTGAAAATTGTAATTCTATACAGTGCAGAAGATACCCATTCAACAAAGAGGCAGTACAGTATGGTGGTAAAGGCAAAAGAATCTTAAGTCAAAAGACCAGAGTTTGGAATCCTGGCTCTATCATTTACCTTTTAGTATATAAAATGATGATGACAGTACCTACCTCATTGATATTAGCTCAATGATGTTCGCTATTACTGTTATTATTAAATGCCAACTGTGTGTTAGCCATTCTACTAGGTGCTAGTAATAAAATGGAATCAAGACTGACATGGCTAACACTTCGCCAAACATCTCTGTCTCCTATGCCATATGCTATATTTTCTGTCACTTATGTCATGTATACTTTACAGCAAAGAAAAATCTGTGTAGTAAAGCATTGTCATAGAGCATCAAGGTAAGACTCCATAATTCCACTATTTGTTTTCTGTCGTAATTTCCATTGAACAAATAGTGACTCTGGTATTTCTTTTTCTTATTCATCATTTCAGTTGAAACTCTCTTTATGACTTCTGGATAATCTGTCTGGGATATATTTCTTTCAAATATAAATAATCTAAGATAGTGTTTCTGAATGTAACATCCAAAGACCACCTGATTCTCAATCACCTAAAATGTTAATTAAAAGGCAGGTTCTTAGACCCCATTTCACACCTATTGATTCAAAGTCTCTGGCTGGAAGATGTGGGAATCTGCACCCCTAAGAAGTTCCCCATGTGATTTTTATGCAAATCCCATTTAAGAACCACATTCCCAACAGAGAAAAAACCTCCACTACACAAGAAACCAGGGAAATACTGAAGAATAATGATCCAAAACCTCATGAAGGAGAAAATTTTTAATCCTTATAATAAACTTTCCTATGCCTATCTCTTAACAGGGTTGAGTCAACAATGCATTGAAATCAAGACCAAAATTGATTTGAACATACACATCTTAACTGAGTTTTCAAGAAATTATTATTCTAGAGGCTAAGGGGAGTGGTAGAGAAAGGACACACTGAAAAAGTTTACCTGCATATCGGAAGAAGCAAAGAAAACAGTGTTATTGCAATAGTCACACCTACTAAAATGGGGTTTTGGTGATCTCAGAAAATGGAACCACTTTCTCTTCAATGCAGACAACTAAAGACAGACCTCACGCTACAACTCTCCACAACTACCACAAATCTTGGATAATCTATCAAATGTAAACCTTTTCTACTGGGAGTTAGTTAAACTGGTCCTGTGAGCAATCAGAGGCAAAGATAAATAAGGCCCTTTGATAAAAGTAAACCAAAATAACCAGTTAAAATTTAAATTTATGCCTCTTGGTCTGATGAACAGTTAGAGAAGAGATCTCACTGAGACATGGAAGAGAATCAGGGCGCTCTGAACTCCTAGTGGGTATAAACTTTCCAAATAATAATTCAAAGGTAATGAACAATATATTTCTCTAACCACCATGCCACAATGACCTGAGATCTGCTCTGGTTTAGAAAATAAAATGCCCTAAAAGGCGTTAGTTCCTAAGCTGGTAGTGAGCTCAGCACTATGACTGGAAGAAATTGGGAGCCCACGGCTTAAAAGGACGCCCCACCTGCCCACACTAATCGTCCTGAACCAAGTCTGGAGCAGCAGAACAGGCGGGGCCGCAGTTTCTCCTGCATCACTGCACTCTATTTTCCGCCTGCGTGAGCGCCGCCCACCCACTCGCCGCGTGAACCCACTGGGCCTAGCCTCTCCTTCCCCCGCCCCTCCTCGGCCTGGTGCTGAATCATGAGCTCAAAATCCCCAAGAGGTAAAAGCAAAGAACAATGCCACCCATAGGACTGGCCTGAATGGGGTACCAGGTCGGGGTGGGGCAGAAGGCCGGAAACCATAACTTAGCTCCCCTTCTTCTCGAATTCTCCCATTCATCCCCCAAAGTAAAACTAGTACTGCAGTGCTGGAGGCCTCCCAAGTGGGTGCCCCTTCTCCCGGGCTGCTTGGGTCTGCAACGCTCCCTCCGGGCCGTCATGCTCCGCCTCATTGTCCCAGCGCCTCCCGCCCTGCCTGGAGCCTGCGCCCTGCCAGGCAGACCAGCTCGCAGCCCCGGGGACGCGGGGGTTGGGATCCCCGATCCTTCATCCCTCTCGGCCGAGTAACAACAGCCCTCTGCCCACCCTCATCGCCTTCCTGCCAATCTATCCCCAAAGCGGAACCAGTGAGTCCTCCGGAGAGAGCAGTGGGTGCTGTCCAAATGCTGGGAGGAGGCCTAAGGGGGAGGGAAGGGGAGAAGCGGGAGGCTTCGGCCTGCGTGAAGCTGCAGCCCTCACCCTCAGAGCGATGCTGGTTGCGCGGGTACCCCTGGGCCTCGGTTCCTCCAGATCTGCAGGGAGCTCGGCGGTGGCCGTCTCCCAGCCCTGGACGTTGGCGCCATGCACCCTTTGGCCCTTCTCGACTCCAGAAGCAGAAAGTCGTGGACCAGTCCCCGTACAAGCTGCGGAAGTCACCACACACTACTCACCCCAACTGTTTCTGTCCCTGCGAGTCTTGGCCATGGTGGTCCAGGGACTGGTGGCAGTGAGGCACTCACTGTCCCTGTGCTCGGTCTTCTCCCGGGCTTGCAGGTTGCAGCCGGTGGGAGGTTCTGTGCCCGCGGTAGGCGCAGTTCGCCCAGACTCGGAGGATGTTGCTGTGGCGCTGGTGGGAAGGAATGGGGAGAAGGGAGGAGAAAACGGATGAACCAAGCTCAGCATCACAAACCCGAGTTCACATAAATACCAGCGTCACGCCCTCCCTACCTCAGCCCACCCCTAGAACATGAAGACAGTGACCAGGGATGCACTGCAACATTTTCAATGGAAAACACACACACACACAAATGAACAGGATTTTTTCACACACACTCAAATAATTTAACATTATCTAGTCACAGAAATACACCAACCAATATACTATATCATTCTGGATGTTCAAATACCTGTTTTCTAGAGTAGTTACATATTAGTACAAATATATTGGCAACATTTATATATAGCTAAAGCGTTAAAATAATACGTATTTATCTACCAAGCACCAATCCCCAAGTCCCCCCTTCCATTTTAAAACAAAGTCATGTTAGTAAAGACGGTATCATGCATTTTTGTGCATCAGGCCTGCCTTTCACAATTAGGATAACAAAATTAGGTCAAGAAGATGAAGATAAATGAAAGCTGAAGATACATCATAATCTGTAACTGAATATCTAGTGGGTAAAATTTCCCTACATTTTCAGATATAGACTGGAAATTATACTGGCAAATATTTGAAGTAATATTGGCAGCCATGAAAATTGCAGACAATTTTGAATTGAAAACAAAAAGCAATAAATACTTTTTAAAAATTCTCAATCTCTCCCTTTTCACTCGGGTTCTTCCTTCTTTGCCTATAAACCTAGTTTTCAGTATCTACGAAAGTGTCCCTTCATGCTACTACACCCTCAAGACACCATCTTCTTATTCCTCACCTCCTGATAGTTTTCTCCTGCATTTGGTTGTGGTCCATACGCTACAGATAAGCCCTGCCTATGAGATTACTGCTCGTCTCTGCTTATTCATCATCATAAGCAACTCCTCACTCTATATTCTGTCAATATAATTTACTATGATAACTTCAGATAACTATATGCTGATGATATCCAAATCTGTACTTCTAATCTTCAGCACTCTTAAGAAAAGAGAATCATCATAACAGAGTTGAATTTATCACTGCCTGAGGTCATCTTCACTTTGTTTTCCTACTGACACTTCAATCTTTTTTTTTTAAAGATTTATTTTTATTGATTTTTGACAGAGAGAGACAGAGAGAAGGGGGAGGGCCCAGAGCAGTCTCCATAGTTGACATCAGTTTTCCATATAGTTTCACTCCACAGGTGGGCACAGGCTGCACAGGGCAGGAACTGGGCCGGGAGCCTCCCACACAAGTCCCGGCAAGAACCGAACTGGGGGCACACCCCAGTCCAGCATGTGGGTCCGCATGGGCTGGGGCCGGGATTCGATCCTCGGTCCTCGGGGCTTCGAAGTGAGCACTTTACCCGCTGAGCCATCCCAGCTTTCCCTCCTACTGACACTTCAAAATGAACATTTCAAAAACCAAACTCTCTTACCTACTACTGCCAAATTGTACACACTCCATATTCAGTTAATGGTTCTAATGATCTCAGAACTGTGAACACTGTAAACCAAGTTTACAGGGGACTGTGTTCATTAGAATTTCATTCCACAAAAAATAGTTATAAACAAAACCAATATATAAGTGTTGTTTATTGAAGCATGTTTTATAATTGCAAAATGCTTGAAACAACCTAAATTTACATATATAGGAGAATGGTTGAATATAACTATACAATATTACTATATCTACACAATAGAATACTAGATAGCTGTAAAGAAGAATACAGAAGAACTTTATGAATTGCTATAGACTGATTTTCATAATACATTTCTAACGGGGAAAAAAAGTAGAGAAAAAATGGAGAAAAAAAACCCCAAATATTTTTCCTTCCTGTAAGAAAGAAAAGGAGGGGAAGCCAGGATGGCTCAGTGGGTTAAGCACTCACTTTGCAGCGCCGGGGACCGAGGATCGAATCCAGGCCCCGGCTGTGTCCCATGCAGACCCATGTGCTGAACTGGGGAGTTCCCCCAGTTCAGTTCTCTCTCTGTCTCTGTATCTCTCCTCTCTCTCTCTGTCAAAAACAATAAAATAAATAAATAAATCTTTTAAGAAAGAAAAGGATATGAAAAAAATGTCTTCTCACCTGTGCAAGAGAAATACAGGAAAGATAAACCAGATGTTTTAAAATTGTGAAATTAGGGGAAGCCAGGATGGCTCAGTGGGTTAAGCGCTCACTTTGCAGCCCCAGGGACCGAGGATCGAATCCCGGCCCTGGCCCATGTGGACCCACATGTTGAACTGGGGAGTACCCCCAGTTCAGTTCTCTCTCTGTCTCTGTATCTCTCTCCCTCTGTCAAAAACAATAAAAAAAAATTTTTTTTTAATTGTGAAATTAATTCTGTACACTTTGTGAATATATTTAAAATCACTCAATTATACTAATTTGATGAATCATGATATGTAAATTATATCTCAGTAAGACTTTTAAAAGTCATGGTCAAGTTTATTTTAAATCAGAAAAAAAAAAAATGATATTCCTCCACTTGTACTTTAGTACTCTAGATCCTTTCTTTCTGGCCCCTCTACATGTTACTCCATAAATTATTCCTTCATTCATATATCCTCAATTATTTTTTCTTCCATTGGTTTCTTCACCATGCTTATTTCCCCCATTTTAGGAAAAGGACTCTCTCATTCAGGAGTTTCTCAATAGCTGATGCTCCATTTTGCTGCTTCTCTCTATCGCTAGCAATTTTAAAAAAGTATTTCTATCAGAACGCTTTTGGCTGTAACTCAAAATGGCTTAAACAAAAAGGATATTTACTGTCACAAATATTTTTTGAAGATAGGTTGGTTCTATGGTGCCTAATTCATCAGTTCAATATCACCATGAACTAAATTACTTAGGATTTAATTTGGCTTCTATAAAAAATGACAGTGGCTTAAGACAGACATTTATTTCTTTCATGAAGTAATCTAAGAATAAACCATACAGGGCTAATATGGTGGCTTCAAAATAGCAAGGAATCCAAGCTGTTTATACTTTCTTCCATCCTTAACTTGGGACTTCCATCTTATAATCCAATATGGCTACTTGGGCATTCATATCCTCATTCCAGCCAGATAGCAGGGAAGAAGTGTACGTACTCATGTAAGAGTACAACCCAGAAGTTGCATGTATCACCTATACTCAAAGACTACTGACCAGTGCATGTCCCACCTATCTGATAAATATATGATTCATCCATTTAAATTTTAGGGGATCTAATACTAAAAACAGAAGGGAAATGGATATTGGAGAATACCAGCAGAGTATGCCACAGGGACCAAGGTTGCATTCTATCATCCTCAGTATGTTAGCTTATTTTCTAATGAAGGCTCTTCTTACGGTTCCAAATGGCATCTGCCATTCCAGTCATCAGCAGCAGATGGCTCTACCTAGAGTCAGAAAAACACAGTGTGTCTGTGTCTTGTGTACCTTGTTTAAAATGAGAAAAACCTTCCTACAAGCACTACAGCAGGCTTTTCCTCATGTGTCATTGTCCAGAATTATCTAAACTTAAACTATTCCTTTAGCAAGAGGAGTGAGGCTAGGCCAATCAAGATTTATCCCCTAGAAAAGGGGAGTGTCTCAGTCTCCTCTCATGGACATAGCCACTCAGAAAAGGTCAACAAAATTGTGGTTCTGATAATAAGGAAAGAAGAAAGAATAGTTTTAGGTATAAGGCCCAAGGTGATAACCATCGCCTCCATTTTCCCTTTACCCTCCACTAGTATTATATCTCATTTGGTGGGGTGACCCAAATGTTACTCCCATAGGATTAAAGTTCTTAATGGTGTTATCTTTATTGGGTTGCTGTAGTTTTCTGCTGTCCAGTAATATTAGACATGTGAATACCAAGAGGAACCCTAGTGCATACCTGGGATTCCAGGGACAGTCCTTTTTCTTCTCTTTGTGGAGCAACAACCAATTTACCTGTGGTAATTAGGTCCAATCACCTCAACCAGTATAATGGCCACTTTAACTGTTGGCTCAGGGTCTTAACACCTCATATTGGCTAGGTGGTAGTTTCAGTTTCCTATTTAATGAAACTATGACTATGTTATTTGTAAAAAGCACCTGTGCCTGAGGCACTAGGATCTTCAGATCCACCAAACCTAATGTTTTAAAGATAAAACTGTACAAAAATTCTTCAAGTGAGTTATTAGGAATAACAGAAGGGCCACTCCTACCTCCACCCCATTTGTTCCTAGGCCCGTGCAGTCTGAATATGAGGCAGATGGCAACATATTCTGGCTACTGATTCATGTCCTAAATCATATCCTCACAAGGGTCATCTCACAGCCAGAACCACAACTGATCCCTCAGCAGGCCTTTCCTCTATTCTACCAAACTAGCTGCTTCCAAGTGATGGGTTTGATGCAAGATCACTTAACTCCATGGACATAGATTCATTGCCATACTTCCCTCAGAGTAAAATGTGTTTTTGTTCAAATTTAATGTTGTTTTTAATACATGGTTATGTAATAAGACCTTCTGTAAATCCATGAATTGTGGTACCGTATTTTCTGGCGTATAAGACGACCGGGCGTATAAGACGACCCCCTAATTTTCCAGTTAAAACATAGGCCTATAGTCGCTGTATAAGACTACAGCCGGGGGGTAGTCTTATACAGCGAATATAGGCCTAAACCTATGTTTTAACTGGAAAATTAGGGGGTCGTCTTATACGCCCGGTCGTCTTATACGCCAGAAAATACGGTACTAGTAGAAGCAGGAAAGGTAAACCTGTGTCTAGAATATGCATCTATTCCTGCGATGACAAATGGCTCTGCCTTCCATCATGGAAAGGATCTAGTGTAATTAAACTGCCACCAGATGGTTAACTAATCTATCCAGGGAATAGTACCATACTGAAGTCTCTGCAATGGCCTCTGCTATAAGCAGGTTAAGCACTCCATAGTGCCAGTAACAATATTATCCTTGGCAAGTGGAAGTCCTTGATGTTGATCCCACATTTAGTCTCCATTCCTATTCCCACATGGGGTTACTGAACTAGCACCAGATAACTAGGTAGAGGCTGACATCCATAGTACAGATAATCTTGTATACCTGATTATTGGGATGGATGACCTCTTGTGGGCAGTTATGTGGCTCATAGATATTTTCATATTCTGGGCCAATTTTGAATCCATCTGTAATACCTCTCCCACTGACTTCCTTATCTCAGATCTTCTTTCCAAGTTTTTGGCTAACCTATTAGCCATAAATCAGTATAGATCCATACTTCAGGCCATCTCTCTTTCCTAACAAAGAGGGCAAGAAGATGTTCTATTCAAAGTTATGCCCACTGAGAGACTTGCTCTTCATCACTATTTTAAAGATCACCTTGTCACAAAGTGGGGCCATAATTCGGTGGCTGTATGCTTCCAGTTGGTGTGTTAGGATATCATGCAGACAATAAACCACGCCTAACTTTTTTCTTCCTCTGCTGAGTGACCATGAGGCTACAGATATGGTTCATCCAAAAAAAAAAAAAAAAAAAATAGTGGCAAAGAAATAGGGACAGGCACAATGGAAGTTTGTCCATGTAATTTACTTGTGTCTTCCTTCTAGATCAGCTCAGGCCACACCAGTATGTACCTTTTGAGAATGGAATTCTGCTGCCCATGTTCAATTTGACTCAGTAAATTAGATAACACCCAGTACCTCAAGAGCAGTTCATGTCACCTAGTCACTTAGTATCTGTAGTCAGGTGTTTAGTCTCTGGCTTGGTAGCAAGCCAAGAGTTGCCTTTCAAATGGCAAATATTTGTCAACAGATGAGGGCATGTTCTTATTCAAAAACCCTAGGAGTTTGCTCTGGGATTCTCCTATTTGGCAGGCAAAAACCTCCAAATAGTACCTTTATTTACTATGGGGTCTGCTGAATCCTAAAGCCTACGTATCAGTGCAGTTTGAGCCATTATCTGGACCTTTTGTAGGACATTCTGTCTTTCCAAGTCACATGAAAAACTGTCAGTCAACTAGGTTGCATAGTAAATGGGTCAGAGATCGTGGGGATTAGTTTCCAGGGCCAATATTTATTAACCTCTAGGTGTGAGAATTCCCCATTCCTCTGTTCACAATCGCCCCGATAAAAGGTCATAAATCCCTCTGGAAGTGCTTCAGAGAAGATTCACTGTTATATTGTGTTGCACTGTAGGATCCTTCCTCAAAGGAATATGGCTTCTCTCCCTATTAAGGGAGTCCAGGTTTGTTAACTGGCTTTAGTCTAGGAATTAGGTGATATGTCTTAAATCTCCAGTGCAGTGACTTCAGTTAGGTTTCTATTCATGAGACCTAAAATATTTCTCCTTACATACTTATGTTGTTAAGTAGTACTTAAGAAGGCTGCTGGTTTCGTTCATTCTTAGAGACTTGGTGATCATATGCTACCATAAAAGATCCAGGTAGTCAAACACTCTGATTATCACTTCTTGAGGGTTTATCATGGTAATTGTGTTGAACATGTCTTTGACATTAAGTATCTTCCACCTGGCCTCTACCAAAATCTCAACATTCCCACTAAAATCATGGATCTAGATTTCATTGTGCTCTCTCCAACAGAAAAACAGCCACCAAAAAAGTTTTCAAGGATTTCTGGGGTTCTTTACCAAAATGATTTATTTAATAAAAGTAAATTTTATGGGATCTCCTAGGGATGGTATGAATAGAGCATGACTACGCAGAATGCACATAATTGAGCAAGTCTAACATCCCTATCTTCCTGAATCCTCAGATTCTTTCCTCTACAGCAGGGGGCTTCAACCCCCAGGCCATAGCTGCCTGTGGCCTATTAAGAACTGGCCGCACAGCTGGATGATCAGGCGAGCAACGGAAGCTTCATCTGTATTTACAGCTGCTCCCCATCACTCATGTTACTGCCTGAGCTCTGCCTTCTGTCAGATCAGCAGTGATATTAGATTCTCACAGAAGCATGAACCCTATTATAAATTGTCCATGCACACCCTCCCCATACGTGGAAGAAGTATCTTCCATAAAACTGGTCCCTGGTATCAAAAAGGTTGGGACTGCTGCTCTACAGTATGCCAGAGAAGTTCTGGCATTTCAACATATAGACTACCAGCTTCAAGTAACCAATTTAGAAGGACTACTGGCTGCTCAAGTCAACAAATAAATCTGAATCACAGGTAAGGATTTGTCAAGATTCCTTCAATGCATAAGCTCTCTCTTCAAAGAACAGCTCTTGCCATTCTTCATCAGAGCTATGCTGAAATCTAAGCACATGGTGTCAAGTTCACAAACTTAATTGTCAGCCCTTGTAGATCTAGGTCTTGCATTTAATTGACAATGAAACTCTGCAGTCTTTACCATTAGGCCCTGGGTGTGACCCTCAGACATATATGAACTGCAGCTACAAGAGATGATTGGTTTCTTCCAAGATGTCAAAGAAGCTTTCTGATTTCCTACTTATGCCTTAAGTTTGGAATTGAGGGGAAGCCGGGATGGCTCAGTGGGTTAAGCGCTCACTTTGTAGTGCCTGGACCGAGGATCGAATCCCGGCCCCAGCCCGTGCGGAACCATGTGCTGAACTGGGAACTCCCCCAGTTCAGTTCTCTCTCTGTCTCTGTCTCTGTATCTCTCTCTCACCCTGTCAATAAATAAATAAATAAATAAATAAATAAAAATATATATAAAAAGAAAGAAAAAAGTTTGGAATTGAAGGGTCCCTATTTATTTATTTATTTACTTCCCATGTATTCTCACAGAAGCAGTCAGGACTAATGACACAATTTTAGTAATCAAAGTAGTTAAGTGCTGGAGATTGATCTTCTAATTCTGTGCCTTCAATCAGCATTCCATCACATGCCGCTATTGATAGTTATTTCAGTCATTATGGTGCCACTCCATGCTATGGAATACCATTGTTCCATTTTCTGTGGCAAGTAGTTTACAGGCAATCATTAGATATATGAGTAATACCATCCCAGAAAGGGAGGGTTTCTTTCCTGAGGCTAATTCCAATTCATCTAACTATCAATCAGGGTTCTGACAAGAAAGAGGTAGTACAGAAAGACACTCTAATGAAAGGACTATTTATAAAAACGAGGACAGGGTTAAAGGAACCAACAAGGGATAGTGAAGCACCCTGAAACTAGCAGCAGTGGGAGGCCACTGTCATCCTTGCCCTAAAGGGGTAGAGAAAAGGAGAGCTTATTACAATCCTGCAAGAAATGTTATAACTGTAGCATAGGGTATTAGATTTCTCAGAACACCAGTCTATACAATATGCAAGCAAACTTTAGGCACCTCTTCTGAATATTATGCTTATTATGTTGTGTTAAATTGGTTCATAAAATTATCCACATAAAATTATTTGTAATTTGTATCTTTCCTTAGTTATTTAATTTGCAGATAGGACCAATTTGTGAATTGAATACAGGAAACCTGATAACCAATTTTCACAGAAACCTTATTACCACCATGGGGATCAGGGTAATACAAAGATCACTTTAACATATCAGATGAGCAATTCAAGCTGGATAAAAAAGGGATGTGCACTGCCTTCCTCAACTCTTCTTTTTAAAACTCCCAGTAATGATCTGATACCAATTCTGAATGAGATATGCGTTCTACTGCTATTCAGAACAAAATAGAATTCTCCTATATATATATGTTTAGAACATGATTTTTTCCTCAACAGACGACTGGCTCTAATTAGTAAGAGAAAGAACAGTTTAAGATGAACAACTTGTGGGAATACCGAGATGGATCAGCAGTTGACTGCTTGCCTGGCAATTGTGTGGTCCAGGGTTCGATTCCCACTCTGGCCTGTGCAAACCCACATGCTGAACTACAGCGCCACTGGTAACTGCCTGGATGGCTTGGCAGTTAAGACCCTCATCTCCTGTGCAGGAGGCCCTCGGTTCAGTTCCCACCCTACGTGGCCTCACATCCACCTGTGTAGAATGAAACCATGTCACAACTAATAATGTACAACTATGGAGACTGCTCTGGACCCTCCTCACTTCTCTCTCTCACCTTCTCTTAAACAATAAAATAAAAAAAAATTAAAAAATTAGCAACTTGAAAATCCAAATCATAATTATGGCAGATATCTTTCAATATTTAATTGATTTGTATTTAACAAACCTATAGAGCAGTCAATTCAATCATATAGTTACATTTTTTCTAAAGATTTATTTTTATTGTTTTTGACAGAGAGATACAGAAACAGAGAGAAGGGGGGGCAGGGGGGCCCAGAACAGTCTCCATAGCTGCACATCATTGGTTTTTCCACATAGTTTTGTTCCACAGGTGGGCGTGGGGCTGCACAGGGCAGAAATTGGGCCAGGGTCTTCACCCCAGTGAGAACCGAACTGGGGGCACTCCACAGTTCAGCATATGGGTCCACACGAGCTGGGGCCGGGATTCGATCCTCGGTCCCCAGGGCTGCAAATCGATCCTCGGTCCCCAGGGCTGCAAAGTGAGCACTTCACCCACTGAGCCATCCCCGCTTCCCTATAGTTACATTTTGCAACAAGGTTATGTTGGAAGATTCATCAGGAGATTATATTACTTAAACCTCTATTTTCTATAAACTAAAAGTATTGTCCTTATGCTGTTTTGTTTTGTTTTGTTTTATACTTACAGGTTTTAATTAGCTATTCTGTCTTGGATAATAAATTGTGAACCTTAGCTATAGATGTATAAGTTAAACATTTTTATGTCCCTAGTTTTTTAAAATTCAGCTTTGGCTAAAGTTAAAACTACAGGCCACAAATTACAATTAGCATCTTGCTAAAGAACTTTCACAGAAGGGAAAAATACTACAAAGCATAATAGGTAGAAACCATTATAGGTTGTTATATACGTTAGAGTAAAAACTGGAACAAATTTGCATGTCAGACACTAAGAAAATAAGATAATAAGGTTGGGATGAAGGGTCTATCAAGTTGTATTTATTTTTATTCCATACCTTGTCATTATAAAATTGAGTAGTTTGTAAGGAACTATCCTGTGAACTATAATTTTTTTTTTATTACCATGTAACCTTCAACCTTGAAACAACGTGCTTAATTGTTTAGGATGTAAAATTAAATTTATGCACTGTATGTTTATTTTATGGAAATTGAATTTCTTTACTAACCATGTAATATTTAACCACTAGCTATGACTTCACCGATCTTGTTAAAATTAACTCAACCACTAAATATTAAAAAATACTTAAGATTTTTTTGGAGTTAGTATGAAGCAAATGCTTTCCCTTTTGCATCAATTGTGGTACAAGTAAAATAATGATTATAGCAGACACATTTTTTAAGTACCACATAGAATCTTAACTTTTTCCATGCTATCCATCTCTGAGTTGATGGTCAAAGCATATGGATGTGACATTACTGGCAATATAAAATATTTGCACTCCAGAGTCTTGTTGAAACCCATGACCTCAATTTTTTTTACTGCTTAATATATATCAAACATTGTGTTTCAAGAATAACATGTCTGAAGGATTATTAGAAGGACATTTATCCTTGTTTCAGGCTGGGAATTCCAAGTTTTTCCTTCATGAAGGCTCATGAGGTAAATTTTTCTAAGGTCCTAGTATTAGGGGAAAAAAATGTGCCTCTCTTGATCAATTGATTGTGATCCCAAAACCACTATAAAACCCTTTGCTTTGACTAATTTGTTACAGTGTTCCACAATCCTATTTTCCCTCTCTTTAACATCATAACTATTTCCTCATTTACTTACTTTTGTCTTGTGTCATAATATGTATTTTCTGTATGGTACCCCAAATTCTCAGTGGAATAATGCAAGTATAAAGAATAAATATGTTGCAGACTAGAGAAAGGATCATAAGAGAAAAAAAAGGAAAAAAGAATCTATGATAGTAAACAAGTACTAGGATACTAATAGAACATTTGAAAAGATTTTAAGTCACTGAAGCCAAAAGTATGTGCCCACCAAAACAAGTGCCAAGAAGCTCTGAAAGAAGGAACTGTTCTTCAATCATTTTTTTCAATGCAGCAAACACATAGGCTTTGTCCATAGAGCATGTAAGTTTGAGCTTACTGATGTTCCCTAAATAAGTGCCCTTTGTGCATGAAGCACAAGAAAATACATGTATTCCCTGTCCTGTCAAGGTGTGAATTTAACTTCTATATCACACAATTGATTATAATTATCGACATCAAGGTGCATATCGACCCAGAACAGAGTTGAACTGGATGTTCAAGGCCACAAGCCAACATCTGCAACTTGCTCTTTTGTGGCTTTTCAGTCACTAAATACATTGGCTGAGTGTTATCTGCCTTTTTGTTCAAAACTTCTACTGAGTTCTAGAAATAACTTGGCCATTGTACATAAGTACACAAGTTTATTTCTACCTTCAGAACAAGACTGGAACTGAAACTGCAAACAAGCTTGTGAAATATCAGCCAAGTTACTTCCATGAACTCGTTTGATATTCTGTTCATTGTGAAGTATTTTAAAACCTCTTATATTGGATGGCCCTCTTTATAATCCTGTAAAATGCTTTATAAACACCTTCTTGGATGTCAGATGCATCCTCTTCAAGCTGCAGTGCAAATAAGGATATCGAGATATTACCAAATACCATGTCTTGCCCTAGATAACACACTGAAGAAGTGGTAGAACCAGAACCAGGTTGTGGTCCCTGACTTTGTTCCAGCTTCTGCAGAACGGATCCAATTAAAGGGGCAATACCTGCGGTCAAACACTGCGTGTGTACACCAGTGATAAAAAAGCCATGGAGACGTCCTAGGAATTCACGCTTTCGGAAATGTATCCGAAAAACTCAGCAGAAGACAGGTTGTGCAGGTGTGCAGTACTGGTACCCCTGGGAATGGTTTGCAAAACAGGAAGGTGCAGTAGGGTGTGCCGCGATTCAGTTAACCTGGCACTCCCCCACCTCCTTCCCTGGCGCTCCACTGCCAGGTTCCTTCTGACTCAGCGCCCTCCACGTACCTTTTCGGTGCTGACCTGGCAGGACTGCGCTCCCATCGCCCTCGTGCCCACCCTTCTCCCTCTACCCGTCAGCGTTTACCTGACAATTCTGGGGCGGTTTAACGGAGGCCCATGAGCTCGTGAATGCCCAGGGGCATCCCTACTCTCTGGGAGAGGGTAGCAAAGCTGGGGCCCTGAAAAGACGAGCCCGGCCAGGCAGGGCGCGGGGGCCCATCGGGGAGGGTGTCGTGTCGGGACCAGGCCTCAGGGCGGCACTCTGGGCCCGTGGCCGGCGCGCTCCGGCAGGCCGCAGGGCGCGGACCCACGCTGGCCGGGAACGTGTCTCCGGGTGACGCACCCCGGGGGGAGAGCGTGGTGTGGCGGCGGCAGCGGCGGCAGCGGCGGCGACCGTACGCGCCTCCGCCGCCTGCGAGAGGACGTGCGCTGCAGCGGGAGGCGGTGGCTCAGCCTTGGAGCGGCGGGCGGGCGCTGGGAAGCAGGACGCAGGCGCCGCCGAGGAAGTGGGTCCCGGGTGCGGCGCCCAACAAAGAGCGGGGCTGCACCCCTCGGGTACCGAGCCGACCCCGGCCCCCGGCGGGCGAGCACGCGGGGCCGGGCAGCTTGCGGGCGGCCGGGGAGGGGGCAGGGCTACGGCCGACGCGGGGCTGCAGGGCGCCGGGAACCCCTCCCGGCCCGCCTCTGAGCGGCCCCCGGCGGGGCGGAAGGGAAGGGTCCGGGCCGCTTGGGGTCGTAGCCCCGCGGCACCGACCCGCCCTTGCTTGTTCCTCGAGCAGGCGGAGCTGCGGGCGGAGAGTCTCCATGTTAGGAGGCGGCGCGGCGCGTCCTCGTTAGCGGGAATCGGGGCGCCGCGGGCAGAAGCGGCCGGGGGCCCGGGTCCTGAGCGAAGATGGAGGCCCCGCTGCGGCCTGCCACGGACATTCTGAGGCGGAACCCGCAGCATGACTACGAGCTCGTCCAGAGGGTCGGCAGCGGCACCTACGGGGACGTCTATAAGGTGAGGCAGGCCGGGCCCCGAGTGCGAGACGGGCTTTTTCCTGTGCCCGGCTGACTCCCGGGAATAGGAGGGAGGGTGCTTTTGTTACTGCATCTTGGAGACCAAGCCGCAGGGCTTCCTTCACCCTGTATTCGTTGCTTGCTCAAATCGTTCCCAAGACTTAGCAGAACTAAACACACCTTTGCAAACCTCTGTTGCATTTCTTTTTTTGTAGTGTATAGGCATTTCAACTCTATTTGTGGCGTTGGAAGGAGTTCAGATCTGCTTATGGAGTTGCACTTGAGGATCTTCTAGTCTTAGCGTGGAAAAATGCTTCATGAAAGATGGTAGACAGGAAAGAATATTGACTTTCCGACATTTGCATTGAAAAACGTTTTAAAGTGGATGAGCTTGATTTAAAAAGTCGTATAAAATCCTCTCAGTGTTAACTGGACGCAATCTATACTGGGTCAAAATGACGTGTGCGTTCAAACATTATCCTATGTAGAAAGATCCCTTTCCTGGCAGAAGTTTCATCATTTGTATCTGGTCGGTGGTTGCATTTCTACTTTAGTAGTTTCTCTCTGAGATTTATAACATCCCATGACCAAGAGTGGATAAGAGCTGCTGTCTTCTTTAATTGTGCTCTTTTGCATTATTTGAAACAAATGATGAGGGCGAGTTACTCTTAATTTGGTACCAAAGAAAACACCACAGAGAAGCAAACCCCAAACCCTAAGTTCACTGAGTTCTTCAGGGATCAAGAGGAAGGAGATTGTTTCAGATTGCCTTATGCTTTTTGTTCTATGCTCGAAAAGGAAGCACTAATGCAACTCATATGGGTATATTAAGGGAATTTTCCTTTGATTTTGCAACAGCTTTGTTTATTGGATCTAGTCATGTTGTCATTATTTCAAACAACACTCCTGCATGTAGCTGAAAGGGCCTTGTGTGTCATATGGGTAATTAACCAGTAGGCTCCTCTGGGGTATGTTGTTGTTTTGCACAGGTGATAATATGGAAGGAAGACATTCCTACTTTTCTGTTTTTGTTTAATATCCTCTCTATTAGTACTGTACTAACAATTCAAGGTGGTGTTGTGACAGCTCTAGCACTTTAGATTCTATTGAGATAGACTGTAATGGGTTGACTTATTAAACAGGTATTTGAATCTCCTGTACTAGGTATGATTCTAGATATGGGGCATTGAATTGTGAGGTACCAAGGTCCCAGCTCTTGCCTTGTATACTTTTGAATTCAAGGTGGGTAATTATAACAGAATCCTCTTTTGCTTTATATAGAATTAGAGGTAATTAACTCTTAATTGTTTATCCATGGATTAACCATGTTGTGGAATGCTCTTTAAGAAATTGAAATTCTTATTTGCCTTCTCAGTCTTAATTTTTTAGTCATCTTTGTCTTATGACTTAATATATATATAAGGATATTTTCCCCACAAAGATTCCAAGACCTCTCCATTTTTTCTTTATAAATACAGCAACTAAAGCTGTATGGAGGAGGATTTTGGAGGATTTTATTCTTGCAAAGGAATCAGATGGTTAGTTTAAAGGGGCAGCTAGTACGTCTTTCACCCTGGTGCCTGCCTGCCTTGTATCTCTTTTCCACAGCTCCTAAACCAGAGTATCAAAGACTGAATATCATATACCACCTTTACCACCATCCCCTTCCCATGATCTCCTTCCCTCATATTCATGCTCCCTCATACTTAATGTATATTCATTCTACACTAGACTGGCCTCTGATTCCTAAGCATCTTCAACTCTGGTTCCTTGTCTTTTGTTTTCCTTTGTTCTAATTACCTGAAATCACTTTCCACCCCTATTTCCACCTGTTGCTATCCTATCTGTCCATGAAAGCCTTACTCAAATGCTCCTCCAGGAAGCCCCAGCCCCTCCATGATCTCTCCAACCTCATCATCCTTCAGTCTGTTCTAGCCACACTGACCTGCTTACTTTTCCTTAAACACCATAAGCATCTTTTCATTTAGGGGCCTTTGTTCTTGCTGTTCCCTTTGTTCAGAATGTCTTTCCTCAGATAGCCACATGGCTTGCTCCCTTCCCTCCTTACTTTTACACCTTCTCCTTTTTTTTTTTTTCCTACTTTATTTTCTCTTTGCATTTATCACCATTTAGCATAATGTTTTACTTTTTTTTCTTGTTTATCTCAATCCACTGATATACTGCATGAAGGCAGGAGTTTTATCTGTTTTGTTTGTTGCTCTTTGTCTAATAGAATCTAGTATTTTGTCTGGCAGAGTAAGTGCTTTCTAAAAATTTAATGAATGAATGAATAAATATTGGTAATTTTGTCACCTAATTCTGTGGGCATATACTTTTGACATAACACTAAGTTAGCATTTAAAATTATTCCTATAATGTTTGATATCATTTACAGTATCATATCTTGCATGTGTACTTTTATTGCAAATTTTATTTAGTTGAGTTCTCTAGAAAAATATTTCTGAAAAACTATTTTATAGCATAACCATTTTCAGGACTCTATGTCCTACATAATTTTGTCAGTTTATTTTTACTCCTTAATATGCCTTAAACTATGTACCTTTCAACTGTGGTGCTGAAGGTTTTTAAGCTCAGAGCAGTTGAAGTAATTTTGCTATTTATCACTGTTTCTGATGAACTGAAAACCCTAGGAAGTTTTAGAGCTATTTCTAATCAGGGATATAAACTAGTAAAATAATTACCATGAAGAATAATAAGGTAAATTAGTCATTGTTCTAATCAGATGTTATCTCTACTTTTTTTTTTTTTTTAATACTCGAGATACCTTATGAAGCAGGAGTTTTAAAAGGACTACAGCTTTGAGATTCTTTGTGAATTATTTTTATGTTCTTCAAAACCACAGATCCCCTCTGAAGCTCCTGTCTTTCCTGAGAATCCCCTGGAAGGGAGAGCTCAGTCTTAAACTGGCTATTCTCTGGTTTAAAGAAGAGGAATATAAAGATTCATTTAGCTAAGAGTAATATTAAGATTTATTTAGATAAATGGGGTAAATCATTGTGGGCCAGAGTAAGAAATGGTTGAGGGGAAAGAAAAACAAAAGAGAAAACAAATGTGCTTAAAGATGGATGAAGGAATAAATTTCACCTGAGCAAATTTTACTTGTAATTACTGTTAATTTTTAAATCTGATAAAAGGAAGAGGAAGTCTGGCGATCTAGTGTCTCTACCGCCTGTCCACAATGATCTAGACAATTGTATTAATAGTATTCACGATACAGTTTATAATCAGAGTACAGGACATGTGGGTGATCTTTATCTAAATGTTTGTTATCAAAATTATTCCCAGCCTAGATTCCAGAGAAGTTCTAGGAAATGTTTTTACTTTTCATGAGATATAATTTAGAGTGGGCAATCCTGTATATTTTTTCCCTAACCTGTTTTGCTTTTTTTGTATTGATTATAAAAGTATAACATATTTAGCTCCAGGATGACAGAAACAGATGTCTCATGTTCATCACTGTACAGTAGCAGATAGATGTTCAATAAATATTTGTTGAGTAACATTAGTTATACAAAATTACTCAGATAAACACTGTTATGATTTAATATACCGTAGTTTATTTTAGGCTTTTTTCATAAATGTTTTTAAACCAATATGTTTCTAAAAATGGCTGTTATAAAATTAGGGTCATGATGTATCTCTTTTTTACTACTTGATTGGAATGAACAGCATTTTTCATGGTTATTAAATATTCTTCAAAAATACAATTTTTAAAGAATCCATTGAATAAATCTTTATTTGGGGGAAGCCAGGAAGGCTCAGCGGGCTAAAGTACTCACTTTGCAGCCCTGGGGACCCAGAATCTAATCCCGGCCCCATCCTGTGCAGACCCATATGCTGAACTGGTATGTGCTTCCCATTCTGGAGGCCCCCAGTTCAGTTCTCTCCCCCACCTCCAACCTCTGTTCAGCCTCTGACTCAACGGGGTGTGCCTCCCATGCAGGAGGCCCCCAGCCCAGTTCCCACTCTGTGTGGCCCCTGACCAACTGTGTGGAACGAAACCATGTCCAAAACTGATGACGCACAACTATGGAGACTGCTCTGGGCCCTCCCACTTCTCTCTGTCTCTCTCTGCCTGTTAAAATCAATAAAATAAATCTTAAAAAAAAAAAATCTTTAGTTAGTCAATCTAAGTTTCATATTTGTTGTTTACAATTAGAATTTTTTTTGCAATTGTAAATGTTATAATTTGTGTAGAAATTTTTGTTGTGTAGTTTTATCACTTCTGTGGGTGCCTCTGGATGCTGGATGAACTGGGTCCACTGTATTGAATCCTTTTTTGTACATGTCTCCCCTTCTCTCCTCCAGGCCAGAAGTGACAATTTGGAATGGCTTTAGGCACTTTGAAGCATATTCTAAGGTTCCATTGTATAGAGACCAAGCTTGATACATTATAACACTTCTGTAAGCATTCATTGATTGAAGAAATATTTATTGAGCGCCAACTATATGCTAGGATATGGGGATACAAATAAGAGGAAGTCCACTAGCAACTAGCAACATATAATTTAGTCAGGAAAAGACATGTAAGCTGTCATAAGTTGATAAGTGTTATAAGTACAAGTGAAATGGAATAAATGTCTAACCCTGTCTTTATTGGGGAAGGGGGAGGGAGGAGAGGTGAGAGAACTATGATGTGAACCAGGGAAGATTAACAGAGGAAGGGGCATTAACTGGACTTTAAAAGAATTCATCATTTCCAGGTGGACAGGATGGGAAAGATATTCCAAACTGTGGGAATAGTATGTGCAAACACCTGGTAGCTTGAGAAACCCTGATAAGTTTTGAGTGATCTGCATTTTAAGTTTGGTGTGATCACACCTGGCAGAGATTTCATAGATGGAGAATATGGACTATTTTCTGGGAGAAAAGGGCCAGATAATGGACCTTATGTGTCATGTCAAAGAATTTGGACTTCTTCCTATAAACTGAAGAAACACTTTAGAAGAAACTCTTTCATGATGTAGAGAGGATAGATTAGACAAAGTCCCCGGAAATATAAGGACCAGTTACTGAATAATCCAGGTGAAAATTTATGCAAGCCTAAATTTAGGTACTGGTACTGAAGATGAAAGGAAGGATGGATTTAAGTCATGCTCATATTTAGAAGATAATCAGAATTTCTTGATGATTGATGGAAAAATAGATCTCACTGGCATTTAGAATTTCTAGCTGCAGGGACAACATTGGTGCCATTAACAGAATTAGAAAATACTACCGTACATTTGTGGGGTCTGGATTGTGTGTTTGATTTTGGATATGTGGTATTACATAGGTGGACATGTGTAATAGAAGGCAGGAAATGCAGCTATTGCTTTGAGAGATCTGGACTGGGGATACAGGTTTGGGAGTCATCATCACATTATGGGTGGTACTTGTTAAAAATAAGGTGAGGTCACCCAGGATGTTTTGTAGGAATGTTGAGGAAAGGCTGTAGGGTTAAAATGGCAGAAGAAAATACACACTGAAGGTGTCTGAAAAGAAAGAGGTATGAGGAAGTTCTCTTTATAGAAATCAAGAGTTTCAAGAGCTCATTTCTATCATCTGCATCCATTCTTGTTGCCTTCTGTTCTGACTGCAGTAAGGAAAATGTGTTGATTTTCCAAAAAATGTAAGTCTGAGGTTTTGTGTCATTCCCTCTTTATTCTCCTTGTCCATGGAATAAATTCTTAGGATAATATGCCTTTTAAGGCTCTGCCTACACCAAAACACTTGCCATACTAAACTTCTTTTAGCTCTTTGTGTGCACTCTACTCTCTTGTCATTTAGATTTTTGTAGGTACCGTACTATTTCCTTTTTCTAGAACACTTCTCCTTCGTTTGTTCACCTTCTGCTCTTTGGGTTTCTTTTTAAACATTGCATTTTCAGGGAGGCCTTTTCTGTCCCTTAGATAAGGTCATATCTATCTGCTGTATGATTTCTCACCATAACACTCATCACTCATTGCTATCAGTCTTCCTGCTCAAAAGTGCCTGAGAACAGGGACCTGTATTTACCACTGAATCAGCTAGCCTAGCTTAATTCCTAGCAAATAGTATGTGTTCAATAAATATGTTTTGAAGGCATGAGCAATATAGTGGTCATGTAAGGAAGGAATTGAAAGACTTTATTAAGAGCAAAAGAGTTGAGATGTGATTAGTAAATAAGTAAGTATAGGGAATGTAGATTGCTTAGCTATGAAGAGAAAAAGAAATTAGACAAAATGTTTTTTCTACCGTTTTTGGTTTTTTCCTTCCATTGAAATTGTTTACAGCTTTCAGTTGTTATTCTTTAAGTTTGTCTTATCACCCAAGTGACCAGCAATTTAAAGAAGGAACTCAGACAAAAAAGTTGGGAGGATTTGAGGGTTAAGAACGGAGATTTTTTAAAGGCAAACATTTAGGATGAGATTTTTAGGAACCAAGATAGGGGATACATTTAAAGCCTCCTTTCTTCCCTTTAGTCTTCCCTCCCTCTTTCCCTTTCTTCCTCTCTGATGTAGGGCCTCTGTTGATTTCCAGCCCCATTTGTTCCCCTCTGGGTATGGTTAGGATGAGGCATGTTGATGAATCCCCATTCATCATGGAGTAGGGGGTTGGGGGAATGACAGGGTGAAAAGGAGTATTTAACATTCATCCATTATTTATAGAGGGCTTTTGGACACTGTTCTAGAGTCACGGGATATATCAATGAACAAAGTAGAGGAAGACTTTTGCTCTGGATTTTACATTCTAGTGGGGGGACAGAGACAATAAGCAGTGAACATAAGTTGTGTGCTATGTTAGAAGGTGATTAAAGCTATGGAAGGAAGAAAAAGTTGAACAGATCAAGGGATCTGAATTTCCAGTGTGGAATGGTAGGACAGTTTAGGGAATTATAAAAGAGTGGTCAGGATAGGCCTCATTGAGAAGGTTAGATTTGAGGCAAGTGAAGGAGTTAGCCAAGTGGATATCTGGGTAATCAGAGGAAGTCTTAAATATCTCTTACTTAATCATTGAAACCTCTCTCTACAACTAAATTGTAATCTTAGGGTCAGGAATTAGAACTAAGACACAATCATTGCAATCATCACATCTCATTGGCTGCTGCAGTTGGGTGCAGGTTACCCCTGCCTGTGTCATTTTTTTAAAAAAAACATGATTTTGTAAAGAAAGGTAGCTGCTTCCACTATGTATCTCTACTAGTGTTCTCTAACTTTAAGTCTGTTGACATGCCTAACTAATGGTCCCAAATCTGAAGGATATAGAGAATGAATGTGTGTTCTACTTGTTATTTCTCTGACATTTGATCACAGAACATCACCCACATTCCTTTTTTTTTTATAACAGTTTAACTAAATGTACTTTCCTTTGTGTCCTAGTAGTCTGACATGAGAGACTTGGCTTTTCCTGTCAGGGTGAGAGAGAATGAATACCTTGTAAAAGTAGGTTAACAGCAGAAAATAAGGACTGTGCTTCCAAAAATTTACTTGAAATTACTTTTAAAATTAAGTTAGTGAATTTCTTATTGAAAGTTATATGATTAGATGTTATATTGAATATTATGTAAGGTTACTTGTGAAAATAAAACATGTTTTATTAGGATTAGTTATAGATATTTACTATTCATAAGTCATCTGGATGAACTCTTATTTATTATTTATTCTGCTTACTCTGTAACAGTAGGCTTATGTTGTGATTATCTGAAAAAAGAACATGGTTCTGCTGGTTGATGCGAAGCTCTACCACAGCAGGAAGCAAAACTCCTTGCTATTTTCATAGAAATGTTGTGAAAACTATAAAAGAAGTCTTTGAGATATTTCAGCTTGGTGAAGATAGGCATAAAACAGTGCCATCATTGGTGCAGGTACATGAGCTTTGGTTCCCAAATTGACTTGTGGATATAGCCTCCTCCTTAAATTTGTAATACATCCAGTATTCTAGTTATTTTTATTTGCATAGGCTTAGCATTTTCACTTTAACTGATTTCTTGTGTTTTTAATGGAGACAAGTGAGATAGAATGCAGATTGACTTAGATTTCTTATTCTAGTTTTGCTTTCAAAATTTATAAAAGTTTCACTTCTGAACTTTAAATTGTGGTTTCAGACTAAGTCCACAGGAAGAGAAACGTGAAGCTTACAGTATTAACAAATGATACTTGTGGTCTCAGGGCTTTGTTGTCAATTTGAGAATTTAGTCCAAGATCAGATAAATTGGATCAGTCCCTTTTTACCTAGCAGCATTGGACTATTTGAGTGTTTGTATATGTTTGAGTGTTATTAGAAGGCTGTTGTTTTCCAGTTATATGATATACCACTTAAATTAGAGAGGGTTGATGACTTTGAAAAGGACAAGATGAATTTAGGTCTAACATAACTCTATTTCTGTTAAACGTCACAATCTCCCACTGAGATTTTGAGGTGTTTGTGGGAAGCCAGGCTGTCCCTGAGGTGTTTGGGCCCATGAGTCATATTGGCCCCACTTTCCAACGTTTTTGTAAAAATGAAATTGGATTAAAATGACTAAGAATGACTAATGTTTGTTTAGCTCTTTCATAAACAGTATATTATTTGTTTCTAACAGTAATCCTGTGAGGTAGGTGGGACAAATAAAATTGTCATCTATGCTTTACTACACAAGAAGAAACTTAACTATTTGACCTAGATTTTACTTTTAGTAGATGGCACAATGTGGACCTGAATCCAGATCTCTGACTCTATAATTTATGTTCTTTCCACTACAACAAGCTGCCTTGGGACTGCATCTTTAAGTTTATTGCTTTACACAGAGCCCTAACCACATTGCCCAGCACATAATAAGCTCTGTACAAATTGTGATCAGATGGTCACATGAAACTTGGCAGCCTCATGCCTCCGCTGAGACGTGAGAGATTTTTTGGACCAATTTGAATATGCATATAAGCTTCAGGTCTCAGCACCAGTTTTCAGAGGCACTTTTTTTCTGGTTATTCACCTGGTCATTATTCTTTGCCCTCATACTTTCCAAATTGAAGCCCAGGATTGATTTGCCTTTACAATGGAGATGACTTATGAGGTCTGACAATTAAAGGTGGCAAACTTGTTGCTGTGCACTTACATTGGCAACACTGTACAAACAACTCGGTAAGGTTTCATGACCTTAGGATAGCGGTGTCTCACAGCTGTGTTCACGTTGACGTGTGGCAGTGTCTTGCTGAGTGGCATTCATTATAGTTGCATGTTTTTGTGTGCCCTTGCGCGAATGTCAGAGCTTGAATTAGAGTAACAAACAAACATGAAAGTT
>PVKE010015310.1:0-33768 GCA_004027555.1 Craseonycteris thonglongyai
CTGGGTGGGCGGAGATCACAGTGTCAGGCTGTCAGAATTCTAGGAATTTATGACCTTGGCAAATTCCCAGAGTGCATTAAACTATTGCTAGAAAGTTTTGTCTTCTACAATCGCTTCAAAGTCCATGGTACACGGAATTCCACCCCAGACATTGCGAGCGATCGACGATCGACCAAAATTGGCCTGGCGATCGACCGGTCAACCGTGATCGACTTGTTGGCCACCCCTGCTCCACAGCATTATCACTTTGCCTATCTGTGAATGTCAGCCCCCAGTGCTGAAAAGAGCAGATTTCCTCACCTCTCCCCTTCTCTGGTCTCATCTCTTAAACCTGTCACAGGTACATTCACTTTACTAAAAACTCAGTAAGTCAGTGTCAGGGTGTCTCTTCCCTGTTTTACAAATGGAATCATACACCAACTTGCAATTACCAGGGATATCTGGTAGGAGAGAAAAATGCACAGATTCATCCCAAATCTTAATCGGGCCGTGGCTTCAGCCTTCCTTTCTTCAGAATGAGTCTCAGTAAGCAGCCAGAAGATCCCAAAAGTGACTGAACTAAGTAATAATAGTATAAATATTAATAATGTGCCATTAGGGGTTTCAAAGTGTTTTTACAGTCATCATCTCATTTGGTTTTCATAAATTCTCTGTCATGGAGATGGAAAGTGTGTGCTTTCATTCCTCTTTAAAGATGAGGAAACAGTGAACCAAATTTAGATCACTTGTCTATGTACTTGGTTAGCTGGCTCTGTTACATGATATTAGAGGGTCCAAAATGATAACAATCACAATATCACTTTATCTGTATCTCTATATTTGATGAATCATCAGTGACCTAATGAATCAGGGATATGAAGAGAGCAAACCTGGTTCTTAATGAAGTGTTTTAAAACTTCCGTAGGATTCCTTTCCACGATGTTAGGAACTCGGTTTCACAGATTGCTTGATCACTGCATGAATTTCCAAAGCCCACCTTTCTCTTTCCCTGTCTCTTTGTGTTTCATTTTCTCATTCTAATGAACAGTTATGGCAAGTTTGATACTGTGAACAGGCTGAAATATAGGGCATGATTTGCCATTTAAAATATGATAGCAAAGCGATTGTTCAAATGAGAGTTTCCTATTGATCTTGTTTATTGTTCTAGCCAGGGGTGGCGAACCTATGGCACGCGTGCCCAAAGTGGCACGCGGAGCAATTATTTCAGCATGCGGAGCTGTGAATACCATTTTAAAAATTATTGTTTATGCTCTTATAGACATAAAAATAATCGATACCTCTATCTCACTCGACAGGTTGGCACACGAGTCGAGCGAGTATACTCTTATTTCATAAACTTTGGTACTCAATCGCCAAGAGGTTCGCCACCCCTATAAGACCCTAGCCTGTGCTGTGAGTTTTGTAATCTACATTCAAACACATGAACTAGACATTGGAAAGAGAATCACATAGCCTGCCTGAAGTCTTTTCACCTCTTTCTACCATGTGTAAATAAAAGATGAAATTTCTGAGGTATGAAACACTGAGTCTAACACTCATTTGTCCTCTTATGCTCTCCCCACTCTCTTCTTGTTCAAGATTCCAAAAATCAACCCCTATTTCTATGACTGGCAGAAGATGAGAAGCAGAGACATATGAAATAGGAATATTGATCAGACAGTACTTACTTTTATTATATGTTTTTCCTAAAAATGATTATTTTGTCTTGAGAAGGGAAAGAAAAGCTAACTAAACACTATGTGAATCTTTACTTGGTGTCAAGCTTTAGAGCCAAAATATTAGGCAGGGCTTAGGTAATAACATACTAGTTTTTCTTAATGTTAGCCACAAATTTGAAATCTATTATGTGCTCATATTTCTTAGATTATTTCATGGAATATTGTTTTCCCTTTCAACTTAAAAGTATTTTGATTTAGAAACAGTAAGTCTAATTTCCTCTTTAAAAATAGAGGTAAATTTTAATTTGAAGGAACATGTAAATTGATATTGTAAAAAATGGCAGTAGTCAAACTCTCTAATTTATATCTCAGTCATTTATCTGAATTTGCCAGTAAACATATGAAAGATGTTTAACATCATTAATATTAAATAAATTCAAATAAAAACCACAACGAAATACTATTTTACACTCACTAGGTAGGGTGTAATCAAAAAGTCAGAGAGTAACAAGTGTTTTTAAGGATGTGGACAAATTGGAATATACACATTTCTCATGGGAATGCAAAATGGTGCCCCCAGTTTGGAAAATAATCTGGCAAGTCCTCAAAAGGTTAAACATGAGTTACCCTTGACTTGGCAATGCACAACTAGATATAAGCCCCAGAGACATGAAAACATATGTTCACACAAACACTGTACATTAATGTTCACAGCAGAATTATGCATAATAGGCAAAAGGTAGAAACAATCCAGAAGCCCATAAGTTTATATGAATGTGTATGTACATATATATAACTTATCTAATAAATGTGATATAAATTGAAAAAATATATGTGATATATCTAAACAATATAATGTCATTTGGCCATTGAAAAGGAAGGAAGTGCTGATGCATGCTACAGCATCCATGACCTTTAAGCCATTATGCTAAACCCGGCAATGCTTACTAGAAAAATGTTCTAAAACTTAATGACTTGCACTATAACTTCTGTGGAAAACTCATTCACTGAGACATTTTGTGAAAAGAGGGGCTCATAATTGAATTGATATTGGGAAACCTGACTCGGAGCTATGCAGTTTGCATGAGCCTAGTTTAAGACTTTGGGAAGTCCTGCAAGAAAAACAACTTACTGAACGTTGTTTTTCCAATTCCGTATCATCCTTTAAAAATAATGCTTCCTGGGAAACACTGTTTTGTAGAGTGGAACCTGGGGGCATTGCACACTCATGTTCCCATCTGGAGCAGTCTAGAAAGTGGTCTTGAGGAAGCATCTGGTCCCTCTGGGTTAAGGTGAGGAAAACATCTACCATGTGACAAAAGGACTTTCACATTCCTCTGCCCAGAGTTGGCTATCAAAGCATTTAGGCTACTCTTCTAATTGGTGACACATAGACTCCTGCACCCCCGATTCTGGCCAAAGATCACTAGCTTAAACTCTGCTCTTCTATTTGTACCAGAAACTAAATGTATGATGCAGTACTCAGAAGTCTCACAGACGAGACAGCAGTTCTCTGTGTCAGGAGTGGGAGGGTGTATACACACCCCTGTGGATGTCACTAACCACACAACCTCCGCCACACACCAGAATGATCCCCTCCGTGTAGTCTGCTTTGCATGACAGTTTTCTAAATTCGACTCTGGGGCTATGCAAGATCATAACAGAGCTACATTTTTTCCTGCAAAATTTTACCTTTTCATAGACTTGCTTTTACTGTATTTAACGTGGGTGGTAGGTCACTGGTATGCTTCAAGGGCCATTAGAAGAATTGCCACACATCCAACTGAATATTTTAATTATTGTATGGATGTTGGCAAGCTTCCTACTCATCAGACAGTCTGATGTTCTCTATATAAGAATCCATGACAAAATTTTCCCTCTCATCTCAATATCTGGAAAATCTCTCCTGTTTGGTTTTGACATATGGTCTATTACCTACTAAGTCTTCATAACTGATCACGTGTATTTCTGTGCTTTGATCACAGGGAAGTAAACCTGAAACCAAAAATTTGATTTATTTCCAGCAACTTTATAATACCTCATGGAAGTTATGCCCTTTTTGTTAATCTTATCTTACCCTGACTTTTTCCCTATCCACATTTTTCTTTAGCAGAAGCCCCTACATGATTTGGCTTTATCCTATATTTATATACATATGTATAAATACAGTAATATACACACACATAAACATATACCTATGTGTAAATACTTCTGAACTATCACAAATCTTTTGTGGAATGGGGTGAGGCATAAATAAGATATAATGTGTGTGTGTGCATTCATGCATATGTGCATACATGCACTGTCTCAGTGTCTATCAAGCACAATGCCTTACAATTAGATGGTGCTATAGGTAAATATTTCCAGATCAGTAGTTGGGAGTGGAGATTTACGTACAACGTCTTTCCTGTAAAAAGCTCTGGTAATTTTATCAGTAGTGTGCTTTTTATTATATGCACACTGGGAACCATTCCCAGACCATACACTTTGTTATCTCTTACTAAAGGAAATTCAGAGAGGTTTCCTCTGGTGTGTAACTATACTCCTCTTAAAGCAGGCCATGAAGAAGGAGGTTGTGGCTGAGCCCAAGCTCACAGGATAGAGCCAGGTTGGTTAGTGTTGTCTGCAGTGGATAGAGGAGGTGTGAGTGATAGCACACATGCCACACACGCCACACACATGCCGTTTCTACGCCGCAGTGATATCGTCAGCAAAGTAATTTACTTCACTTTGTGTTCATTTCATCAATGACACAGAAAGAAACCAATTGCTTTCACTTTAACAAAGACATATTTGGCCAACAAATGATCTCCAAATCTTTATCTGTTTCTAAAATTATCCCACCAATTGGACTCAAAATCAAGGGAGGAAATAATCTTTATCATGGCATAGTTTTAGTTATGTTAGCACATTCATCTTCTATTGCCTAACATGTTTAGAATATCACAAAGATGCTTTCCTCATTGACTCCCACATGGATTTTTCACACAAGGAAGATTGAAATATATGTAAGCATGTTTCAGAACATGCTGGCATAAAAACAGGGATTAAATTTTACTCACCACACTCCTAACTAAATTTCACAGATGTTTTATGTGAATTAAGGATTGTAAAGCACTCAGAACAAAAGAGCAAGCTCAGTGATTACCTTAAACTCGGTTTTAATGCCAGACAAGTTATTGCATCTGTTACCAAATGGAATTTCAAATTAACAAATCTCTACAACCTGTTCATATCATTACATGGAACTCTGATATTTAAATGTCTAAACTGTAAAAATTTCAAGCGATAGGCATGAATTAATTTGTTTTGAGATTTAATACTTGTATGGAACTCCTATATTGTGAAGAAAGTCTTTGTGTAAGACAAATTATTTTCTAGACTCCCAGTCTGCCAGTCTTTAACAAAATCATGTGACTCTTCTAATTGATTTTAATATTTCTGTTCAGTGACCATAGAATCATTTGCTCACTGCTGTTTTCTATAATTCTCTTCTAAGTTTTTCTGTTACCACCGAGAATTCATATACAGAACTGTCTAAAATCCTAAATCTTTTTTTAAAATTTTAGAACTTAGCCAGGTAATGATTGTCTTCCATGAATGGTTGTATTTTTGGATGTTCACAGCATTTTTTTTTTTAATTCAACTATACCCCATAAAGCTATATTTCCTAAAAGGGATAAAACAAAGTAGATTGAGATGAATTAGTCTAATTAATGGGTATGAACTGGCCTTTCACCCTAACAATTGTAGACAAGTTCAGTCTAAGAACTTAAATCAGGGTGTGCTGTGTGCTAAGCCCTGTGGACATCAATTCACATCATATAATTTGGCAGAGTTGGCCCAGAAATGAACTTGCCATGGATTTGACCCTCCCAGTCATAGATGGGGCAGCACAGGGAAAGGAAAAGCAAGAACAGACATGCACACACACACACGCACACACACACCAGAGCATTGCAACCCCTGCATTTTATGAAAAATATGGAAAGGTGCCACTTTAACGGGTTTTACTTGAATTCATTGGTTACCAATGAAAATCATACAAAATAACAGCATTGTTCATCACTCTTCTCTTCATTGACTTGGGATAATTTCAGATAAGACTCAGCAATGATCTGTTTATTAATATCCTCATTTAGCCTACTGAACACTAGTCTTATAAAGCAAGTAGAAGTGTAGGCATACAATGACCATCAATATTTACATCAGTTCCTCTGCAATTTAATAAAGCAAATCCATAAAAATAACACTAACGTTTCCCAAATAGTGCACCCATTTAAAGAAATACATTTCGTAATGTATTTATAAGCCATAAAATCTGTCAGACAATGTACTTATATGTTTCTGTGTAGATGTGTGGGTTAGTATTAGTTATACACTAGCATATGGGATTGCTTTTCTGGGAACCCCCCCACAGTTTTGTCCAAAAAATTCATAAGAGAGTAGCCCCAGCAGATAGGGCCACCAATCAGCCCAAGACAGAAGGTCCCCAAGAAACCTCTTGCCAACTGAGGACGACAAGTTTTGGGGCAACAGGTCAGCCAGCCGGCCTGGGCGCCAAGCTGGTTTGAATCAGAAAGCTGTGGATGACAGAGAGGCGAACGGATTTCAGAGAAGGCTTCTGTCACAGAGGCCATGCCGGCATGATAAAGCACTGCTTGGGGCCTCAGAGAATAAGACTGCTGTTAGTGAATATTTGTACGTTTGGCAGTAAGAATATTATTTTATTGTTAATGCAGTTTCCTCAATGCTTGGTGGCTGTAATATACAGCACAGCCTTTTCTTAAAGGTCACATACCCCCAAAAAGAAAAGCAATACAATTTCCACAAACAAAATATTATTTTCTTTAAAAAAAAAGGGAAACTATGAGAAATTCATGCCAAATCTGATTAAATTTAGTGAAAACATTTATTTGTTCATAGTCAAATGCAAAATTGAAGTTATAGATTTTTATGGTCTAAATGCAGAATCCTTGTGCATAGATGTGACATCTCTATAATATATCTGGTGGTAACAAGTCTGATTAGATTATATTACAGTGGCTTCCAGGCTGATTTTTCTCTGTAAAACGCTGACTAACCTATAGATTATGGTTTTTAGGGCATTATAAAATATGCTCCTTACAGCAACAAATAAATAAATGCAAAGATATACTCATATCCCATTAATAGAAGTATAATTATTATATGTGGGCAATACTGGTTAACCTTCCTTAGTAGTGACTTTTAGGGTTTTCTTTAGATTTATAGCCAATGACTGAATGATTTAGGAAGGGTAAACTAAAAATTATAAAGTAATTTTCTGAGTGTATAATTTTTATGAAAAATCAAAGTATGTATACACAGCGATGAAATCTGGGGACAGTACAGTCAAGTTCAGCATTATATTGCGACAATCAGATAACTGTACATCCTGTTTCTGCTCTGCAATGAAGCCAAGATTAACTGTCTGTTTACCAGCTCTTTTCTATTTCTCTTAGCAACTTCCATCCCATTATTTTTTCTCTTCCAACCTTCCGTGGGATTTAAGCCACTTTTGTATTATTATTGAGAATGAAATGAGAAATTATAAAGATTATAAAGAATTCTAAAGACCAGTCAGCTAGATTCATTTCTCTTTAACACATGGCAAAGAAGACTCTGGGCATCAAAGTGTATGATAAGTTCATCCTGATGAGAAAATGAGGAAGTTGGATGTATTTATACCAATCATGTAAATGCGCATGTAGTTAAATAGGTCATTTCCAATTTTAACAGTTCCACCCCCAATTTCATTCAGCATCTTTGACACAGAAACCCAGTTTAACTCCTCCTGGGACAGGCAAACCCCTTGAGCAGCCGTTCCCTGCGTGGGGCCCGCAGCCCTGGGATCTGTCCTTTACTTAAGGACAGTTTTTCCAACATGCACACTGCTCCCCATGGGCATGCTGGTGCGACACCAGGGAAGGGAAAATTATTTAAAACATAAAGGCAAATTCACAAAATGTATTAGCTGCGATGCATGAAGGAGATTAAAAGCCATCCGTTAAAAAGAGAGAGAGAGAGAGAGAGAGAGAGAGAGAGAGAGAAAGCCCCCAGATTTGAGCTCACTTATATTCATTCATCCCTAAGAACGTTGAACATCCTACCCATACCTTTATTTTCTTTATAGATTTTCTTGGGGTGTATGAATTCCAGGATTGCTTTGTAAAACTCTTACAATTGGCGAGGATGTCAATGACAATTTCTTCTCATTGGAAAAAAGAAAATCATTTCTAAGTTATCAGTTTCTGTTAATGGAGGCAAAAATACTCTTCCCTGCTTACCGAAGGCAGAAACTCCAAAACATCTTGCCGAGTTGCTCCAAGTTGCAATGTGAAATCGCCTTTGCCCATGTAACGTGGTGGTACTACACACCCAGGGAATAATGTCTGTTGTAAAAAGCCTCACAAGGAACAGCGGTGGTTACTGATACAGAGGCTGATGGCAGAATAAATTGGGTCATTGACCTTGAACCTCTAAAGGCCTGAGGTTAGATCTGGATTAAATCATGAGGGAAATGATCACAGAGGTTTTGCTTCAAAAATTAGCACTCGGGTTGATTCACTTTGACAGGAGAAGGTGAGGATGCCAGGGATGAAATTAAATAGAATTAGATTGTTATGCTTAAGTGGGGCATCTGTTGAGGATAGAACTTTATTCTCATCCATCTTAACCTAATGATTACCCAAGTTGGCTCTTTTTTTTTAATAATACATGGCTTAAAAATAGTTCGGAGATAACATAAAGGATATCAAGATAGCACAAAGGCTAAAAATGCACAGTGGCTGCACTCGTTTGACAAAAATAGTTTTTAGTTAATTACAGTTAAATTCCAGTCCTTAAAACCCAGTAGATCCTTGTTTCAGCAAAGTATTCTTTGAAGTTTATATTCATTCTCTCCCCTTTTATCCAATCTCTTCCCGGTATATGAGAAAATATATACGTTCACCTAATGGATGTTGTGAGTACATGGAACATATTATCTCAAAGTAAAGATTTATTTTTTTTAAAAGAAGCAAACCTATATTTAATACTAGGTACCATTTATTTAATGAGGATTTTGAAAGTTCCAGATCCTTTGTGAAATACTGTATATTTACTACTTCAATTGCATGCCGGGTATAGCATAATTTGCAGTGGCGCAGACAGAACAATGGATGTCTTACAACAAGGAGTCCTAAAGTCACTCCCTTTGTCATTATTTTATCTCAAGAAATTGCATTTGACCATTTCTTGGAAAGTATCACATTCATTTGATTCAGAATTTAGAAGTTTATAATGTGAAAAATTCTCTTTTTGCCCTTGTGTTGCAGTCCTTTATTTCTCTTCCTGTAAGTTTCTTGTATTTCTTTCTAGAGATACTTTATTCAGATAAAATAAATATAGGTGTATATATACATAGCTATATATAATTTTTAAGGATGCAAACATACTGTAGACATGACCCAAAAGTAGGTACACAGTTGAATCAATGAAATTTATCACAACAGATTATATGGATGGGTGCACATACATACTAACACACAATAAAATAAAAACTATACTGTATACCTACTTTTGGGCCACCCTGCATTTCTATGTTTAGCAATATATATATATAGTTTTTTAATAATTTTACATCAGTAGTAGCTTTCTTATTCTTTTATTAAGCCACATGATATTTTACCCAGTTTTTTTTTTAATCCTTAATTGAAAAAGAGAAAATTCTGATGTGGAGCCAGTACTTCCAAGATGCCTATTAAAAATGTTCAACTCTCCTTTTCTACAAAAGAACGAAATAGACCTCAGCCATTCCTCTTAAGTAGAGGCCAAGAAATTAAATAATATAAAATGTGGGACTGTGTTGTGGTGAAGATATTAAAGAGACCTGGGCCAGTCCGCGGAGTGATACAGCCAGGAACTCTCAGGGCCTCGGAATAGCATTCAATCCATCCAGGCCTTGAGTACATTTTGGCACCATGTGGTAGGAGTTCCTTACACTGGTTTCAATATAAGTGACGATGATTCTCCATCTTGTAGCTCACTAGAGTTTCCAGGAAGTGGCCATGATTTCAGAACTCTCCCTCTTGGTTACTGGCCATTTCATCTACCTGATCCAGAGAGATTAGGTCAGAAGACTGTCCAGGTATACCGTGTGCATCCTAGCTTCCCAAAACCGGATTGTCTGCCACTTCCCTGCCTAGTGTTACCTTGACCTCCACATTGCAGTGTCCCCATTTTCAAGATCAGAAACTCTTTGACCTGCATAGTGACATACAATGCACATCAGCCCTGCACCAAAGTATATGTCCCATGCAATTTAATTGGACATGTTCTGTGATCAAATATTCCCAGTAAAACTAATTGCTATGCTCTTTAGTTCTGTCTGGAACTGTTTGAATGTGAGCTATAAGACAGAAGTGTGGTGGTGTTTATGGATACATTGCTACTGGATTTTTTTTCTTTTTTTATTGTTGAATTTATTGGGGTGACATTGGTTGATAACAATTACAATGTTTCCAGGTGTACAATTCTACGTTACATTGTTTATTCTTTGCATTATGTGCTCACTACCCAGAATCAGCTCTCGTTCCATCACCATATTATTTGATGCCCCCCACCACCATCTCTCCCACCCACCTGCCCCCTTCCCCTCAGGTAACCACCAAACTATTGACTGTGTCCATGAGTTTTTGTTTCTTAGTTACTTTCAGTTTTATATTCCACCTATAAGTGAGGCCATATGTTTTTTGATTCTTTCAGTCTGACTTACTTTGCTTAATAAGATGTTTTCAAGGTCCATCTGTGTTGTCACAAATGGCTGTATTTCATCTTTTCTTATTGCTGAGTAGTATTCCATGGTGTAAATGCTACTGGATTTAGAGTAGCCAGATCCCTAGTTCAGTGCCATTGCTCTCAATCTCCATATCCTTAACATTCTGAGGTGTCTTTCCCCAACCGGATGATGAGCTCCATGTTGATCATATCTTCCTTTTATAATCATATCCTCACGAGCTTGACCTTGACATAATGAAAAACCCAATGCTTACCTGACGTTTTGCACATGGTTGGTGCCAAATACATATTTGCCTCCTGTTTTTCTTCCTCCCTTATTCCTAAAGCATGAGTTCTGAAGCTAAATGCTTTGTCACTAAATAAGCTCCCATTGGCAAGAATCAGGAAACTGGCACATAGCAGGCACTGATACGTAGTTATGAACCCCAGTGACTTGAGTTTTAATCCACACTTACTAGTCTTTACTAAAACTCTAAACCTCCACCTCTGAGCCTATAAAAGGGATATTGTAAATACCTAAATGAGATAAGGTATGCAAAGAGCCTAAATCATAGTTGATTTTTATTAAATACTGGTTTTCCTTCTGTGTTTTATACCAAAAAAAAAAAGAAAGAAAGAAAGAAAAAAAAAAACCTTCAAATTTTCATAGAAAAAGATATCTCGAAAAAAAGGAAAACAAAGCAAAATAAACAATATGAGTAACTTACTTTACCTAAGCAGTTTGTCTAAATTTAATAAAATATTACTAATGAATACAGTGACAGGACAAATCATCAGGAAAAACCTGCATTTTTGGCTATTTCTGCTCAACCTCAGCTTCACTGTGGCCAGCAGAATCCACTGCAGCCCGGTGAGGGCGTTATTGCTGGTGCAGTTGTGTCTCTGAAAATCCCAGCTTGTTAAGAGGAGGTAGGTCCACATTCTGAGGGGAGGCCAAAAAACAGAAGAGGATAAGCAAAGGGCCCTTCATTTTCACACTTTTTAGGGGCTACCCGTCATTTCAGCCTTTTGTACACATTTTAAATCAATCCTAATAGTCCTCCTGGGCACAATGTTAGGGTGCCATTAGGCAGATAAGCAAAATGAAGCTCAGAGAACTTTTTTTTTTTCTTAGAATGGCTTAAAGTGACTTAAACAATGTTTAGAATTCACCTCCAAGGTGTTTGAGAAGACTGGGCTGTTTATTTCTGCTCTCTTCTCCTAGTTAAGTACATTCATTAGAGAAGTTTTTAGATAATATGTTTGTTATTGGCATAGAAGTAACTGAGTCCAGTGATCACGCCTAATATTGCTTCAAGTGAGCCCTCAGTTAAGCATTTTAAAAGTTCCAATCTCATATCTCCCTGTGACTGATTATCTGACCTTGGGAAATCTCCTATTCTCCTATAACCACGCCTTTTTCTTTTTTTACATTAAAAATGTATTTTGAACAAAGAATTGAAGAGATAGCATAAGTTTAAGTAGATAATAGATATTATAGGGTGTTTTTTTTTCCACAGGACTACCAGAAAATTAAATGTTTTTTAAAGTCAAAAAAGTGCCACTGAGACTTTCAATTATTTTCCATTTCCATGCTGCCTCCAAACTTCCTGATTCCAGCTGGGATTGTGATCAAAAATGCAAAAACATATGTAGAAAAGTTATTCTTACAGAACATCTGACCGGAAGCAGGAAATGCAAGATATCTCATGGGGCTGCCTGTTATCAAAATATACCCTGTCCAGCACTGCAGAGCCAGGAGGCATTTGTTTGTCACCCAGATAAAGAGAATCGTAGAGAATTCATGGGTAGAGATACATCCCTGTGACATGAGGGTGAGCAGAAATGCCCACGTACATTCTATTCCCTGCACCACTTGCTGTATTACTGTGTGAACTTGGAAAGTGTCAGATAACCTTTGTCAGCCTCATGAAGCACATCTATAAAACAAAAGATCGTGACTGAGTACATATCCTGCAAAAATTCTTTATTGGAAAAGTCCTCTAATTACTACCCAGTTGATAAAGAAGACAATTTATACTCAGAGTAGTAACTGCTAAAGATGACCACAGTACCCTACTCCATCACCCCCACCCCCCGGCCCCGCATGCACGCGCGCACACACACACACACACAATGAGTATGCTATTTAAATTTAAAATAAAACCGTTTCCCTATAAGTCTTGAAAATATATATTTGAGCTTTCCTAATAAAATTAAATTTCATGAAAACATGTATCTTAATTACATAGTAAATAAGTTGTATCCTCTTTATATAAAAACTAGAATAAAGAGAAGAGAAACAATCTTCAAAATTTCTGGCCAGGTACTCTAAATCCATCCATCATAAAATCATTGGCACACAGCAGGCAATGGAAAAAGGATAACTTTTAACCTCAGCTGGCATAAATGTGTGTATTTATTTTTAAGAAGTGGAATATAAACAGACATGCTGAGATCCAAGTGGTTTATGAATAAAAAAAGAAAAGATCACACACACACACACACACACACTCAAACTCACACTTTCCCCAATGGGCCACCGAGGATTTATGTGGATGTGAACTCTATTTACTGTTAGTATTAAGGAAATAGTGGCTTTTTAACAAGTTACTCATGCCTGGAAAAAATCCCAGATTTGCAAGTTATCCAAGATTCTTTGCCAAGTGTCCGTGGGAATCACTGGGATGGGAAAAGTTCAAATTTGTTTTAAAAGAACTTGCTTAATGGAAAAAAAAAATCAGTAGAAGAAAACCAGCAACCCCACCGTGCTAATCTTTTGGTTAAATAAGAATAAAGTATGGGCTGGTTGCTTTATTTTTCTTTAGTATTATTTTAAGAAAAGAAAAAAATAAAAATTTTCCACTTTTATGTTACCCATAAAGTCACATTTAGGACTTTATTTCAGTTATTCCAGGGCATGATGACTTGCTGGCTTTGGTTAGTCCAAAACTACCAAAAGGGACATAAGGGCCCTTGCTCAGTGCCATCAAATCAAAGACTTAACTTGACTCCTTATCTTCGCTCCTTTTCTTAAAGCTCTTTTATTTTCCATCCCAATCAAACAGCTAAGTCTGGTTACATTGGTGCTATCATTTTCAAAACGGCAAAGGACTAAAAAAAACAACAAAAAAAAAGCTAACATTAAAAGCCGTGGGATGTATAGTTAAGAATAGTAACAAGTCTACCTGTCCTAGAACCAAGGGGTTTCAGCCACTGTTCCAAGTGCTTTTACATATTCACTCCATTCATGTCTCACGACAACCTTATCAAACAGGCATCTTAAAAAATATTCTCATTTTACAGATGAGAATACTGAGGCCCAGGGAGCTTAAATAACATCCAGGCACCACACACAGCAGTTCTAAGGTGCACAGCAGGGGCGGGGACTCTAGTGGGAGGGCTCAACTTCTTGCTTTTTACCTCGGACACTGTGCTGCTTCTAAGAAATTAGATACCATGGATTCTTTTACCAAGAGATTTTATTAGAATATATCACAGATTAATGTGGTTCTAATTTAATATGACAGAACTCTCGTATCATACAACAGGGAATGAGGAAATAAGAACTTTGCTTTTTCACTTTTGATAAAACAGACGGAAAAATGATTTTAGTCATCCACAAAAATGTATGCCTATTCATATTCTTTTTTTTACTCTTTAAAAGGACACTTGGACAGAAGCATCCATAAAAACAGGTTTTCACATCTAGAGACAATTCTTATCTTAGCAAATGAACAAAAACACCACCCCCTAAAACTTCCGCCAAATACATCAAGAGAATTTACTGTCTAGAAAAGTAGGGTGGTGAGAGGAAAATTCTAGGTATTTTCTATCTCCACCAAATTGTTTTTAAGAAAGCTGGTTCTCTTGGGTAGGCATTTCATTAAAAAGAGTTTTTCACTGTCTTTATTATTTTTATATTTTAAAAATGGAGTAGTTAAGCATGTTCTACAGACTCTGCCCATCATTTATTTCGGAATTCATTCTCCTATGGAAAAATAGTACTTTGAGTTCTTTTCCTGTCCCCTCCTCCCCTCGGCATTTATAGTCTTTGATTTTTTTCAGAATTTTATGTCTAGGCGATTGCTCTCACTTGGCATAATTGGGAAACACTGCCAGTCCAAATCCAAATATTTTCACATACAACAACAACCAAATTGTGCTCTGTTAAGCTCTGTTGATTTATAGAGATTAAAAAAAAAAGGATATCAGAGGCAATTTTGCCAAGTTGTAAACCAAGAAGTTTTAATTTAAATTTTCCCTGACAGGAACGCTAATTCTTCATCTGAGATAAAGTATTTTAGTATTTTCACACTCATAAAATAAGGTTTATAAAGTGCATTCTAGCTGGTATTATTCATACTATGGCTTTTTTAAATACTTGATGTGCAACATAATTGTACAATGTTTTCACTGGTTTAAGTCCTATTGAAATGAGTAGGACAAAGCTATGCCACTTTTAGTTATACTTTTTATAATAAAAATACTAGTTGGCGTTATTTTGTATTAGAGTTAAAGATACAACTTTAAATTATAAAAGAAAGTTTAACTTTCTAATTGATATCAAGGAATTTCTCTAGAGACCATACAATTCACAGAAGTAACAAGCAAGAAGTATTATACTTCAATTTTTTTAATGTGACATGAACAATAATATCTTCTACAGTGACAGGATTTCATGTATAACTTGTTTTTAAATAAAGGTGGCATTTCAAATGAAATGAGAAGAAGTAAATTAGTCAATAAATTCTGTGGGACTGAGTGGCTATCATTGGGCAAAAATTAAAGTTAGCTTTCTTCTTTACATCATTTACTAAAATAAATTCCAGACATATTAAATTTAAATGAAGAGAAGGAAAAGCACAGAAGAAATAAATGAATAATTGTTTTCGTTCGATTAACATATAAGTCTTTGAAAAATGTTTGTTTTCATTACAAGGGGAAGTACTTTGAAAGCAGAACACTGAAGGAATAGTGATTGATTTCATTACATTAGAAAAAAAAGTTTTGTATTAAAATATCACTATAAGCAAACACAAGGCAAATAAAAACCTGCATATAATTTTTAGAATATTTTACTCATCAAAAGATAATATTTTTTATAAATGAATAGTCTTAAAATTAATAAGAAAATAATCAGCAACTTGATAGAAAATTGGCCAGGGCATTTATGAGTATATATACTCATGAGTATATATACTCAAAAATATGAATTAAAATAATTTTTCACAATTTTCACTCTGGCAATTGGCATTGAATCTGTGCAGTGAATGATACCTTTTGGGGGGGAGGGGGTGTACAAAGTGATACAGACACTACAAAGGGCAATATCCTTGAATCTAGGTATTTCACTTTTAGAAATTTGTCCTTTAGGGAAAAAAAAAAAAGGATATCTACTAAGATACAAGTTCAAGGATAATAATTACAATACTATGTCTAATAGCAAAAATATAGAATCATATATTTTTGAAATATTTCTCAACATGAAAATACTAATTAAAAGTATATTAAATATCATGAAAACTTATCCATGTTATATAGTAAGTAAAAGATCTAGTTGCAAAACTAATAAGATGACTTAAGTTTATACGTGTGTGTATGACACAATACTACACACATACAAATTGATAGGAAAAACAAAGTTAAGTGGTTTGTTTCTCTCCTCTTCCTTTCTTTTGCTTCTTTACTTTTTTTATTTTTTCCTCGTATGATTGCACATTATCTTTCTAGTTTTCAAAAATGATTTTAATGTATTGTTTGCTATTTTGTAGAAAGGAGTACCCAAATATGGTGAAAGGCCAGTAGGTGTGAGAAGTTTTGATCACATTTTTTGACCAAAATTCAAGAGAATACTGGAGCCTTCACTGTGTCCTACATACTATTATTTTTATGGCCTCATCAATAAAAGTTTTGCATCAACATATAACACATGAGTAACAATATGAGACACATGCTGGTGAATGGCTAAGATGCCCCTCTTATTTCTCCTGTTTCTGAACTCTGGGAAATTAGAAGCTAATGAGATTCTTAGTGGTGGAAGTGATATATTTATGAAAACCCAGGGCAGCCTTTTAATTAACAACTACTACTTCTTTTGTGTGTTTCTTTAGAGCAGGGGTCTCCAAACTATGGCCCCCGGGCCGGATGCGGCCCGCGAGGCCCTCTCATCCAGCCCGTGGAGACCTTTTTATCTGAATAAAATAATATTAAATAAATAATTAAAAACAACATCTATGTTTTGATTCTTTTTTATTTGGATCTCGAGTGTGTAGTCGGCCCCCAAACTGCTGTTTGATAGTTAATGCGGCCCGCGGGCTGAAAAGTTTGGAGACCCCTGCTTAGAGGATCATATATTATTTTAACCAAGGTTAGCTTTTGGTTTGGTTTTGTGTTGTTTTGTTTCCTAACCTTATATTGTTAGTGTGGAAAGTAATTTAAACTTTATGGTCCATTTGAAGCCAGACTATTTACATCCGTGTGTCAGTATCTATGTGCGTGCATGTAATTTATACTCCACATCTATTACTTCCCAAATTCCTCCTACTTGGGTGAATTTATTTCCATTGTAAGCTTTTGCTACTTTACACTTCAGTTAGTTGAAAATTTGAAAATTTCTTTTGAAGTTTTCTAACTAACAATAGTAACTGTGTTGCCTGTGTGTGTGTTGTGTGAGTATGTGTTTCTTCAGTGTTTGAAACTTAGCTTTTCTTAGGTGGGAAATAAACAGCTTCACAGTGAGAATAATGATGTTGTATAAGATTTTAATTAATCTATAATACTTAAACACTATCTTAGAAAATTGCACCAAAAACATTACGGAGGATACACAGGCATAGTAGGTGACTGAAAAAGCATATTTTAATCAGTAAGGCAGCAGGATACTTATAATTCAGATTAAAGCTTTATATTTTTAGTGTAAATTAGAAAAAAATTTATATTCTTTATATTCATTTTAATTCCAGAGCCTTGAGTTCCGAATTCTAGCTTATCATACTATGTAGCAAGGGGCAAGTTTCTCTCAGGAGTTAGGATTTTGTACTTGAATAGAGTCATATTTTCAAACATAAAATAATTAAAGATTCCCTGATACTATATTTGAGAAAAGGGATATCTGTGACAGAACATTCACTGTGATCATTGCATTGAGTCTGAATGCATCCTGACACAATTGTGTGTCATTTCCTGTGAGTTGGTGTGTGTAGCCATGAAAGATGTTTTTAAATGCTCTCTATTGTTAGTGTCTGTGATTATATGACATGCTTGTCTGAGGAAGAATGTTAAATGAGCCTTTCGGTCTTTAGGGAGATAAGTATGACTCCACAACTCTCCCACCCTCTGTTCTGCCTACACCACAAATTTTCACTCTGTACCTGGTGGTCTGATTAAAGGGGGCATGAATGTTGATCAGGGTAGGCCTTTATTCCTTTACTGTTCACATTTCTAATTGTGACATAATTTTAACATTTGATGATACTCTCTATACTCTTCTCTGCTCAGGAGTAAAATTCTAATTTCACCCAGTAATGCATTTTCATTGTGAGTGTTCTATCTCTTTTCTTGTTCATTAAAATAAATAATAAAGCTTAAATGTTCAAAAGGGAAGTTGAGGTAACTCCTCATAGTTAAAGAATTTGGGGAGTGCAACCAATGGTAATAAGAGGCTTATCCTCTTTTTCTCATCTGAAACTTAAAAGAAAATAGGATCACTCAAAGGTTTAGTCATTCCCATCTGAGGTCATCCTTCCATTAGGATGGCTTGTACAGAAAAATGACCAACAGTGGGGTGCAGAGAGGAGAAGCAGTAAACAGCTTCTTCTTCAGAAATAATAAATGGCTCTGCTCTGTGGTTTTAAACAAATTTTAAATAATTCCTTCTAGAAGAAATCTCTTTTATTCTTTTAAGTGGCATATGATCCAGGTAGAAGACCACCTTAATCTAAAGTTTATCGAGGGTGTCACTAATTATCGGCCTTCATTTTTTTCCATGAACTTATATAAAACTTGTGGCTTTTATGTGTATTGTTTCTATTGACAACTGAATCAGGTGAAATTTCTACAGAAAAAAAAAAATGAAGACTAAAAATAGAACGCAGTCCATAAAACTGTGAATATTCATCTTTTTGCTGAGGAGAAACTGTCTTCTAAGTTCTTGTAGGGCATATGAGTACATTTTGTACAAATGCTCAGGGGTTCGAGTTGTAATCTTGGACTCTGAAGCAGGAAATTTCTCCCACAGCCTGATTCAAACCCTCAACTGCATTCATCATCATTGTTTTTTTAAAAGCTGAACAATTGTTCCCACCCACTCCCTTTTACTTAGAACTTGCAATAACATTTCCATAGAGTTCATAAGTATCATCAGACAGCATCCTGTTTTCTAGAAGAATATATCAGAGCCATTTTATTATTTGGAGTGAGATAGGTTTCCCAAATAAATTCAAAGGGGAGGGGTGTGGGCAGAAGAAGCTATCGTTCTACAAATGCATTTGCAAGACATTACGATTAAAATTGATATAATGCCTCTATATATCTCCTTGGCACCTGTTGAATTGTTGCACTTACCCATTAGCACTCCATTTAATACCAGAAGGCAGTTAATAAATTTTTCCTTCCTGTGCAGGAAATTGACTAAAAGACACAAAATTAGCTTTTAAATTTTAAAGAATTAAGATCTGTACTGCTGACTTTTTCCTTTATTCAGTTACCTTGAGAATGAGCTCTGAACTGTGCATGTTCCTTATACAGCTAGAACCTGTTAGATCCTCAGACCTCAGATTTTTGCTTCTTAAGTCCCAATATTTATCATTTCTCAGCTCTCGTCTGCAGCAGTTCTCAGGAAAGAACCAGGCTTGGGGGATTGTCTAGGCCTCAGGCCCCAAAGGCCAGGAGGTCAGGCTTTTGTGCTGGGATGTTGCCTGGACTTCTTTACATTCTTTGTCTGATAAAAGATAGTGGTGGCTTTTTGCACCATCCATACTCCACCCCCAACTGTATGTGCACAAAAGGCACTCCATCCAAAAGAGGATAAACCAAAGAGGGACATCTTTATGGCTCCCAAGGAGATTTTATATGGCTATTTTGAATTAATGAAATAAAAAGGAAAATTCTTCAAGAAGTATAATTTAAGGGTTTTAAAACTTTTTATAACCAAGTCCCAATGTGAGAAAACTGCGTATACTGAGGTATAAAAATAGAACCTCTTGATTGATAGAACTCTTATGTAGAACAGCTCACAAAACTTTTAAATAGTCGGATCCACATAAATCTCTTGAGTTGGTGTTACGGACATTAACACTATCTAGAAGGACACAATGTTAGGATCCTAGTGGTTTTTCACTGTTGTTGTCTAACAGTTTAAGGGATTATTTGTTAATGATGCCCATTTAGTTAACAAGCAGACAGACATATTTACTATTCTTATATACATTAAAAGGAATGTCTGAATTTTTTTGTCTCCATCAATCCATCCTTCCTCAAAGCTTGGGTACAAAATTCATCTGATGAGAAAATCCAACAAAATGAATCACTTATTTATTTTTTTTTTATTTTAACAACATCAAGTGGCCTTCAGTAGTAGTAGAAATGTTTGACAAAAATACCCACAACTCCTTTAGAAAAGGAGAAATTACATCTCCCCAACAAGAATGCCTCGTTATCATCTGAGACATACCCATAAATTGTGGAAGCACCACAAAAGGCAGAGCCTTTGCCCACCTGTGAGTATTTGCATATTTGGCTTTTTTTTTTTTAAGATTTATTTTTATTGTTTTTGATAGAGAAAGAGAGATATACAGAGACAGAGAGAAGGGGGAGGGCCCAGAGCAGTCTCCATAGTTGCACATCATTAGTTTTTCCACATAGTTTTATTCCACAGGTGGGCACGGGGCTGCACAGGCAGGAAGTGGACCGGAGTCTCACCCTGGTGAGAACTGAACTGGGGGCACTACCCACTTCAGCATATGGGTCTGCACGGGCCGGGGCCAGGATTCGATCCTCGGTCCCTGAGGCTGCAAAGTGAGCGCTTAACCCGCTTAAGCCATCCTGGCTTCTCCATATTTGGCTTTTGAGGGGGAAAAAAAAATGTCTAACCAATGGATGGAGGATGAGGATAAAAAAACAATAATTACATTTAAAAATGCTTTTTACATTTTAGCTCTGTCTCTACTGTATGCTATTTTAGGTCTTTTGGTGAAATTGTTTTTCTTCCTTTTCCTAGAAATTACTGATTGCTCCCTCTACCACCCTTAGGATATTTCCTTTGACATCATAGTGGCACATACATAAGAAAATGAAATTTCTCTTTAGTAGTGAAATACACTTCAAATATTTAAGAATAATCAATAGCATTTATTGTCCTAACATCCTTGTTTAAATGCAGTGTTTCCACATGCAGTCATTCTTTGTATGCTATTCCTTTGATTTGGCTTTTGAATTCTGTTCCTCCAAATTGACTTTGTGTTCTAAAGCTAGAACCACTTACCAACTTTCCAGTAAGCATAAAATGATAAGAATTTTTAGTGAAGTTTTAGAGCATCTTGCCAAAGCTCATGCCGCGAGGCAGCAGTTCTTAGGTACTGTATATTTCCGTGTGTAAGACACCCCCTACTTTTCTAACCCAACATTGAGAATCTAATACACGGGTTACTCCCATGTATAAGACAACCCCCAATTTTGGTATCATCTTATGCATGGAAAAATATGGAATTATTACCTGAGTAAGAGAGACATTGCTAGGGTAAAACCAGATCTTTAAGAATGGTTCTCAAGAGATGGTGCCAAGCTTTCTGCAGTTGCCCTAAGTGCTTTGTACTTGCTATTAGCACTGAGCCCTCTGCAGACTTTCCATTGGATTCCTTAAAGCAAACTGAGTGTCCAGAACAGGGCTGTTACCTTGAACTAGTCCCAAAGACAGCTAGGGAATTGCCAGTGATAAATATTGTGCCATCTAAAGGAAACTCTGGCCTCAGTAATTATGGTGTCCTTTGGACAAGAGCCTAGATGTTTCTGCAGGTGTGATCATAACCGCTCATGTGCATCCATCCTCAGGGTTTACAGTGTTCCATGACTCTTAGCTCTGGCCTGAGGAATCTCAGCCATTCAGCCATTCAACAAATACTGAGTTCCTGCATTATTCTAGGGACTGTGTCAAATAATGGGCCTACGGTGCTTAACACCATTGATATATTTACCCCAGCAATAGATAATTAAAGAGTATCAGCTACATGTATAGCACGACTACAATAAGATGTAAGAAAGTAGAAAGGATTCCTCTGCCTTTGTGAATTTTAATACAGTGGGGGGAAACGTTGTTCACTCTAAAAGCTATTATGGAACAATACAGAGCAGTATTCTTCTTTCCATTCTACAAAACTTGTCCCCTTTTCACAGCTTAAAAAACAGTTCTTTTCCATTTCTGTGAATTTCAACACTTCTGGGACGATGTATAGAACCAAAGTACCCCAGATCCAGAGACATCTTCAGAACATTTGTTGTTCCAAGAGCCCTACGCTTCCATGTGCAGCTGGGAGAGCAGACAGCACTCTTCCTTTGCCTGATTTGAGTTTTCCTGCATGTTAAGCCTAAACCATAAATCAACAATCCATGACCAGTGATTGTGTTTTGATCTTCTCATAGAAAGTATAGTTTTTGAATGTGTTATGGAGAAGTCACTGGAGCTCGTATTAGCTTAGTCTCTGGCCCAGAAAGAGGGCATCCCACACAGTATGAGTCCTGTTTTATGAGATGACCGTTGGCTTGCCATTGAAACAGGCAAGATCTGTGTCTTTCTGAAATGTTTCATTTTGTCCTTAGATTTAACAGGTTTGTTGTTTCAGAGCTTATTCTTTTTTTTTTTTTTTTATCTTTTCACATTTATAGAGAGAAATTATCTTTTTGTCTTCAGTGCATAGTTATTTCTATTTTACTTTTTGACAGATAGAGAGAGAGACAGAGACAGAGACAGTTAGAGAACCGAACTGTGGGAACCCCCCAGTTCAGCATGTGGGTCTGCCTGGGCCGGAGCCGGGATTCGATCCTCGGGCCTCATGGCCTCAAAGCGAGCGCTCACCCCGCTGAGCCGTCCCGGCTTTCCCCACAGAGCTTATTCTTGACTAGTGTTCATAGTCTCCTCAGAACATACCTTTTACTTTTATATGTGTACCTCACAAGAGGAACTTTAGTGTTCTGTTCAATTCTGTCACATTTGGAACTTGCACTGTGGCTTGATCTATGTATAACAAAAAGCTGGGAGATCCAAATGCCAGGGTTTCTTTCAGTCAAAGCTTATTGGACAAGGTTATTCTACCTGGTTACTGTCACTGGACCCACAGGACAGCAGTACGGGAATGTCATTTGGCTGGCAAGTACATAGACAGGAGTTCCTGTTCTCTTTAACCACTGACATGCTGCCCACAGCTCATCCTGAGACTTGAGACAAATTTGAATGCAGGAAGCATTGGTTTCATCACTGCCATGTTGTTGAAATCATAAAACTACATAACCAAAGAGCAGAAAGGCAAATTTGATAAACACCCTAATGTATGGCGCATGACTAAGTGATAAGTCTTGACACGTTTACCAAACAAAGTGCAAATCTTCATTTGTCTTATGGAAAGAAGTGTTCCCATGTGTTTGGACATCTGCACAGTCAACATGTGGCAATTATTGTGCAAAAAATAGGATCACTGGAACGGCTGTTGCAAATTACAGCCTCATTGATTAGTATCTTTACCCCCCTCCCCCCCCACCTCAAACTCTCCACCTCATCACAAACAGGGAGGAGACACACACACTCAAGGCCTTTGAAGAGATTTTCCACCAACCGTTTTAGAATAGATTTGCTCCCAGCATGCTCTCCCAACGCCATTATACAGTCTTTGCTTTTTTGTTTAAGAATGTTTTGAGTGTGTCTTACACACCTTTAGTGTGTGTTAACTTAAGCACTAAAACTAAATATACATAATGAAACCATCTATGGAAAACAGAATTAATAAGTGGAATAGCATATTGCTGTGAAGTTGTGTCTTTTAGAAATATAGAAAACTTACCTCTCTGTGGAACTTGGTATTTCTCACACATTGCTGAGAATTTTTGAATGGGTCCCAAGTAAATTTGGTGTCTGGGGATTACATACTGAGGCTGGAAACCTCACCATGTAGTTCATCCCATAAAATATTTCCAGTTCCTTGTACAAGATTTGCTATCATGAAACTGTAACGTGATATGCACATGTTATGACATTTGGGAAACTGATCAAATGTGGGTTATAAAATACCAATTATTGCACACTTTGAAGAAGATTCTTTTTAGATTTCCAATCTGTTTTCCCTCCACATTAACCAGACCTGATTTGGGTTGATTATTTTTTGAGAAATATATGAGGGGCATTCCCAGATGTTGTCAAACTACCCCACTACATTTATCAGATTTTCTTGGAAAAGCAAAGAAATAAAGTACGAAGCAATCATCCATGAGCTGCACCTGGCTTCTATATAAATATACGAAGGATTGATTATTTATGCCATTTCTGTCAAGCCTGTGTTTGTCTTTTTTTTTTCACAAATGAAGTTCATAGTACACTGGAGATGCTACGCAGCCAGACTAAAGTAGACAAACAAAATTCAGTCTTTGAACCTGTTGCAAGGGTATGTTAAACTGAAGTTCAGGTACATTATCTTCATGCCCTCCTTAGGTAAAAGAAGGCACAAGCTGATATGTGGAAAGCAACACTCCTCGTCTTAGAGAGTGAGGATGGATCTGCCGAGTTGGGTTGCTCCTTATGCACTGGAGAAACAAACTTGAACTTAACCTGAGCTGACTTCCTTCTGCTTGCTCAGTATGGCTATTCTAGCAACAATTGCTCCACGCGAGGGTTTTGTTGGAGGGTATCTAGGATGACTTGCCATTTTCATGCAAATATCATCAGCAAATCATCCTTTGATTGGTACAACAATGAATTCTGTAAATGGCAGAGGAAATCTGTTATGAAGCATGTGAATAAAGGGGAAATCCTGGACCAACCAGTAGCCGGTATAGCTGGAACTCGGTACATCCATTTTCAGATCTAAAGTTACCCTCCCAAAGTGAAAGTACAACTGACCACAGGCCATGAAGGGCTTCCATTGCTTTCGGAATCCTAGATGACTGTACAGGGGACAGAGTCAAGCAGGCACTCATGAGGAGGGTGTGAGCGTACACCTCCAGCAACTTGCACATAGATTCCACGTGGACCCTTCAGGCTAGAACGTCATTACCCGGTTTGCCCCATCCATCAGACCGATTAATCGATTCAAAAAGAACTTGCGATTGATGGTTATTTGTCCCTTTGTTTCAAATCCAGAGGTTGCCTTCCACTTTATCCCACAGGCCACCCATCAAGTGAGAAAGGAAGCTGGAATCAAAACACACTGAATCTCCTGATTTGAACCTCTGTCCTGAGACCACCAGGAGAGACTGCCTCTCCCTGAAAGAGCTATTTTAGCCAGGGTAGGCCAAGCAGCAAAACGTTGCTAGCTCTGTTTCTTTTTTTATGAAGTTCCCAAAATTGTGGATGCTTATCTGGATGCTATCTGAACTATTCACGTCTCCCAGGAGAGCATAATTGGACTGGAAATTTCCTAAAAACAAACTTTCTTGTAAATGTTTCAGGCTGGCCTGCTTTGGAACAGGCGAGAAATAGCCTCTCTATATTGCTCTGGCTGATTTATGCTGACGATGTCCATTTGGACAGCAAGAGTCCCTGGTGAAAAAAGATAGGATAGTCTCAGCACACCCCCAAAAGTGTGAAGCTGGGTCCTACCAAGGTCTGGGTGTTTTCCCATCATCTGAAACAGGAGTTGCAGGTCCTGTGGGCACCTCTCCAGGTGGCCTCATTAGAGGATAATTAAATAAAAGCATTCTATTAGTTTTCCCCATAGAAAGTAATGCTATTTTAATAATGCTATGTCATAACTTTCTTAGGACAACAACCAGAGAAAAGAATAGCAAGGGACATCAGGCCTGGAAAACTGCCCAGAATATAGTGTTAGGTGGCTGGTGACAGAAGTGCCAACGAGGGAAAGAAAAAGCAAAGAAGTACATTGAACATAAAGAAAGGAGAAAATGAACGTCTATGCTGTTGCACAATGTGAAGTCATTATTTCTTAACATTGGAAGCTGGATGATTGATTGGTGTTTGACTATTACAAACACAGGCCTAAGAGACATTCTCTTGTATTTTTTCTTATTATTATTTGAGTCGAAACACAGAGAGACAGAAATGGCTTCTTGGGCGGTCATTCTCTCTTTAAAATGTAGATGTCAATTTTCCTTTTATACAAGGTTTATTGATCACTTTCCAAACAAATCTAACTCAGAGAAAATTGAGTCAGCCTTGTTCTGCTAATAGTTGGTATTTTCTTTTAGGCTGTGGCATATAGCTCAAAAGTGCGTGGAGGTATGAATTTTCACATTATTGCATCTGACTGTTGAGTGAAGCCTAGTGGGATTGTGGGTGATTTTAGACAAGCTAAGGAATTCCTTTCACAGTCTGCAGTAAGCGTGAAGCACACTATTTAACAACCTACCTAGTCACTGATATATTGTCACCTTATGTTTTTAAGAGGGCCCCTTTTCCCCATAACATCTAATTTTCTGTATGGCCTTTAGCTTTTTTGTTTCAGATCTTACTCTTTGATGTGATGTTGCTTTTATCAAGATAAAGGGCTATTTAAAATAGTTACCCATTTATTAATTTGATTATAGATGGATGACATTTTTTTGCGTTCCATTATTTTCTAATTTATGTTAATACACATTTACTTAACTTTACTAATGAAAAGACTAAGTATATGGCTGCTGTAAAATGACTCTTTTGCCCTAGCATATAGCTGAAGGCTTCTCCCTAAAAATGTAGCTCACGCAAATTCTGTTCCTCTGTGAAAATCGATAGTCCTTCATTCTGTTTTCTTCATTTGGGCCACTTCATGTTGTGACTGCCAGTCTCCAGTGATGCCCCCAGTAGACCCTGCTTTCTGCATTCCTGTGGGGTCTCTTCCCTAAGCAGATGGAGGCCACACTGTGATTGGTGTCAGCCCGTAGACTATGGAGCTGCCCCTTCAGAGTCAGAGGGGCCAGGGCCAGGCAGAGTCCGCTCTGACACTGGGGAGATTGGAGGCACCATCTACACGCCCTGCTGCCCCAGGGCTCTTTTAGCCCACTACTGCGGACTTGTTGGATTGTTACTATGGCGTCACTGATACATCTGTAGGTACTGAACTTCCATTTTCTTAGGTTTTGTCTGCAGCTCAGAGACTTTTACAGTCTGTTTCTTCAGTATCTTAGCACATAGCTGAACGCTACACATGACACATTGTAAAATAGTGTCAAATGAAGGAAGGAAGGAATGAGCACATAGATGATTTTGTACCACAGATGTATAAAATGCTTTAACTGAACACATCATTTAACTCTTATCTGTCAATTGATCCCCTATCAATTCACCTATCAATCTAGAATCGTGTCACTCAGTGTGGTGAGGAAGCCACAGCATGACCTGGAACTTATGCTAAGTGCCATATCTCTGACCCCATCCCTGGTCTCCTGAATGAGAATCTGCATTTTAATAAGATCCCAGGTGGCTGTATGTGTGCACGCGCGTGCATGTGCACGTTTTAGTCTGAAAAACTGTGGCTCCAAGCCACATGCCTTTCTTTGTTCTTTGCGTACATACCAAATAAACATGCTGAATAAATGCTTAAAAATATATGACAATAAATAGGATTCTTTGAAGAAGATATTATTTGTGATTGACTGTGTTTCACAAACAAATGCACTCTGATGTCAACAACGTTCCCATTCTCTAAAGACTCCCGACTCAGCCCCAGTGTCACCCAGCTGTGACAGCCTGAGTGATTTCAAACACCACTGATTGACATCTTAAACGTTGCCTGGAACTGCCGTGCTCTGCAAAATCCTTCATCACAAGAACACATCTGCCTTCAAGTCGGTTGTGGAAACGGAGGAGCATTTCCTCCAGAAAGCAAAACACCGGGCTTTCATCTCTTCAAAGCAAACCCACGTTTCTGGTGCAAAGAGGAGTTTTCTCACCTCCTCCCGGCTACTTGAGTGCCCCTCTGGGGCAAGCAGGGGCCCTTAGCTGTGGGCCCTGCCCTGAGAGCAGCCTGCTCGGTGGCAGGATTAATGCATGTGATAAGCCTCAGCGCCGCCCAGCAGTTGCCATACAGCCCAGGATCATGTTGTATGAAAGGCCGCTGGGAGAAACCCCGGGGGATCGGGTTACAGGAAAGGGCTGCCATTTATTTATTTATTTTCCTCCCTGGGTAACTAATTCCTAAAACAGACCCTTGCTTAGGAGCAAGTACAAGAGAACAGGAGGAGCTCTGCAAAATTCTAATTGGAGAACGGTTGACTTAATTGCTGTCCATTTGGCAGACAATGGCAAAGGCTCCCCAGCTGGGCTGGGAAGGGACCGAGGGGAATATAGCCTTGCAAGAAGCCGGCTCACTCCCGGGACTGATGGTTTCCTGAGGTGAAACCTGGAGACCAGAGCTCAGATGAACTCTACAACTGTCAGGCTCCATTAGGGGCAGTCAGAGGAGACCAAACCCGGGTTAAACACAGGAAACAGAGCTGACAGTGGAGGCATATGTCTCCCAGGGCAGGGAAGGGAGACAGGCATATACACGTCTAATAACAAACATAAACATTGTTCTTTCAGGTTCAGATGTAGCTCTGATGGGTCAAAGATATTCCTCAGTATGGGGTGTTAAATGCCAAATATTAGAGACCTAAGTGGTTCAGCTGCACGTGCTAATTTTGTGCAATCTGTGAGTGTTGAAGACATTTCCTGAGCATCTTGAGGCCACAGTGATTTCAAGTGGCTGCTGAAAATCAGGAGCTGAGAGCAGGCTGGGCCAGGACCCAGGAGAACCCGACTTCATTCCCTGGAATGGTTCTGCCCTTATCAGCTGTCTTCCACTGGACAGAGTACTCTAGGTCCCCGTTACATCATTTTTTTAATTAGGGGGTCACGATTGAACTTTCCTGAGTACTCTTTTAGCATTAACATTCCATTAGCTTTGATATCTTACTTGAGTTCAAGAAACACAGAATCTTTTTCTCTTTTTGTGTGGGTGTGATTGTATGACAGTATGGAGTGCGGTATACTGCGTATTTGCAATGCATCACAAAATCTTGTGTCGTGTGACTTCGTAATGATGGGGTTCAGGACATACTGCCCCTCAGTATGGCACCTGGTTGTGTTGAATATTGTAAGCTGAGGGAATTTGAGAAAACAGTAGAAGTAGGAGGTCACTTTGACCTTTTCCCCCACTTGCCCTTCATCCCTCAAACAGGTCATAAAACCCTAAAGTGAGTAAAGGGAAAATTGCCCTCCTTATATGGAAGGAAAGGAACGTTGTTATGTTAGAAGATAAAGGGACACTGAGAAGAACGAGGACAGACAGGCCTGGCAAACTTTCTACCAGTTAACTTACATTTACTTCATACTCTTTAGCTGTCATATTTTTGCATGGCTGTCCAGTCTTCATGTAACCTAGCATAATAATACGCACATGTAGCCATCTCTTTGAATCTTCATTTCTACAGAAGGCTCCCCTGTCACCTGAAACTTGTATTACATTAACTCGTATGCCCTTCTGTTAATCTGTCTTGATCAGTTTGATTTTCAGACCTAGCCAGGAACCCTAAGAGGGCCAAGAAAAACTTCTTCCTCTACTACATTACAAATAATTGTAATCTATCACAAAATACCACCACATATATCACAATATATGATATTTTCCATTAATATTTAAAGCATCATAAGAGTTAAACTCACATTATATGACAATGTGGAAATAGCATCTACTGAATGACTGTGCCAAAATTTAAGACCATGCACAAAGGAATGTGTTTAGACTCTATTCATAGGAAAGTGGTACTTTTAGAGACTTTTTACACAAACATTTCACCTCCCCCAAAGAAGGGAGACCTCACTTCTTCCTGTTACAGGTGTCCCCTCATTGACTGTGGGCTTCTGAAAGGCAAGAGCTGTGTGGAATTCTCATTATGCGGCCAGGGCTCAGTGTGAACAGAAAGCCCAGGGGAATAAAAGTACATAGATTAAGTTGGCCAAGGGCATTCTCAGCTCTCACAGATCTTGAAAGTTCTCCATGAACAAACTACAGAGGGAGGCATGGTCTGATAGGTGAAAGCAGGGAAGAGGAGTCCAGTCCTTCCTCAGTGTCCTGAAACAGTGAACGCTCTCCACCACCGCCGTCTCGAGCAGTGTAGACTAGGAGAAAAGGTGATCTCACATGTCATTTTATTTCCAGATTCACAAATTCATAAGTTAAACATCCTTCCTCCAGCTCTAGAAGAAAAGCCCCCATGACAGGAAGTCATTTTGCTGTTGTCAAGGCAGGCGTCGTCTGCAGACATTTGAAGTCCCAAGAAGAGAAAGGGAAGAATTCTCTTTCTTGTGTTCAGGGGTGTTTCCTGAATATGCTGGAAATGAAGTTGGGAGCTTTAGACTAAAAACACTACGTGAGTCTGCAGCAGCCTTGACCTTTAAAATGGAAGGGTGGCAAAATCTGTTTTGATATGAGTTCACCTGTCTGCCTTCCCTCCTCTTCTGAAATGTCAATCTTACAGAAGAATTTGGTTTTGTGAGATATGAAAAAAATTTATAGGCAAAACAGGCTTTTAAATGCAGGCCTTATTTCCCTCTCCTTTAAGATTGTTTGACCAGAAAGAGAGAGCTTTGAGTTTCTGCGGGATTTTCTTTTTCTTTTACTCTGCAAGTTTAACTTTGAATTAAGGGAAGTACCTTCACTTTCCCGAGAGGAGTAATTAATTCAAAAGGGGCTTTTCTTATTCGGGTCAAGATATTTTTAAAACAGGTGAGCTTTTACTGGTGATGATAGGAGATTAAGAAGAAAGAAGAAAACCTTTGTGACTGAAAATGGATTAAATTGAAAAATAAAAGCAATCGTAGTGAGAATGGAAATACAGCATTTTTTAGCCTAATTAAATCTCAATTATGCAATAGAATCATCTCTCTATAGCTTTTTTTTTTCCCCCTCTAACATTTATATTAAAGGCTGTCCTCTTATATGCTCCAGGTCAAGTGCTTTTCTTGGTATCTCTTATTTTTGTTGTTGCATTCTAAGTGGACTATTCTGGCCCCTCTCATCCAATAACTACTTCTTTTGTTTATCTTTAATTCTCCTTGTCTCTGCATACCTGTAGTGCACCTTTATCTTTGTTCTTTGCATCTCTTATACCAGGCTCACTCAGCCCCAGGGCTTGTCAGTGTTATGATTCATGGGCATATTTTCCCTAGCCTCCTACAAAGAAGGTCTTGGAGTAATTTAAAAAACAGGTATTTCCATTGGCAAACAGGGTTGGGGAAAAAATCGCTTATTGACTGGTTTCATCTTGTATAATATAATCTAATAATAAGACCTGCTCTCAGAGGAAATATTCAATAGATGTTATAGCGTTAAGGCAGTTTACCCAGTGTGCTCAAACACATTAAATATAACAGAACTGTCCAGTTAGTTTCTATTTACCATGCCACTCAAAAAGGAGAATGCCATCATATTTTTCTCAGAGCCCCAAGGGGTGGTGGCCCTTTGCATGCTAACATTCACAAGCCTGTAAACCTATGATTTGCATTCTCTTTAGACATACCTTTAGACAATAATTAAATGGCCACTCATTTAGAGCTCTTCACAGTTTCTCAGGTTGTTAAATGCAAGCTAACACCCTAGTTTACTTATAGCAAATGGATAAGAGCAGCTCCCTTCACATGCCAATAAATTCTCCCATACATTATCATTTTCTGAGTGCTTTGTGCAACTGCTACACATATCAGCTTGTCTCTAAACATGCAACTGTATAAACTGGCACTGTGGTTATTTCTATAGTACTAGGGGTGATCAAAAAGAAAGCACATGGTTATAGCAGTTCCCTGGTTGATAAGCAGCAAAAGGCTCAGATAGAATCCATACAGTCAGGCCCATTAGGTTATGCTCTTAGCCTCACTATACTGTCCCAAATCTTCAATCTTCCATTAATTTCCCAATGTGATTATTTTATCCTGAAAATAGTACTTGGCACCACAAGAGGGGAAGGTGATAGGCACTTGCATTTACTACATATACAGCATATATCTGACACTGTGATGTATTAAATTTACACACAAAATGTCTTATTATACTGTATTTTACAAGCAAGTGAACCGAGGCTTAAAACACTCACTCTCAATCACACAGTATTATTTCTTCAGTGTGAGATTTAAACCTAGGTGTGTTTGTCTCTAAAGTTCATTCTCTTTCTACTAGATTTTCACATGTCCTGCTTTACTGGAAACATTCACTCCAATTTCATTTCACGAAATAAATCCTTCTTGTTGATGAGCACATTACCTTCAACCTGGCATTTTCCCACTACTGTGATCAATATTCTTTATTGACTCTCTTCATTTCATTCCTTCTATCATTTATTCAATTTCAACATCTGTTGGTGATTCACATACTATGAACAGAGATGGTGGCCATTTTCAGAAATCCAAGAAAAGTACTGTATGTTGTTGATCAAAAAGAGACTATTCTGAATTCATTCCCTCCCACCATACCAAAGGTTAGTTAGTCCAGAAGTAATTATTGAGCCCACTGTGTGTGAGATACTGTGCACAGACCTTCCATTAGTTGTATGTGGGTGTAGTTCCATTCTCCTAAATCCACATGTTTTCTAGACCCTGTGAGTTTGCCATAATGATTTGAAAGACATTCAAAAAGCTGATAGAGACTTATGTCAGAGAGCATATGGTATTCCTTTTCCTGTTTTCATCCAGAGCACAGTGTGAAACTGTACTGAATTTTCCAGTCTTTCGGTTTAGAAAGCTCAAAGCTAAGCTTTGAAATTTTAAACTATCCTATCCCATACTTTTATCAAGTCCTAGAATGTTTTCCTTCTTCAATGGTTGAATAATCCACCCCTCCCTCTTCTTTTCTTATACTATCACCCAATCCCTGTTATAGCTTAGCTAAGACTTCAACTTTCTATCTCATCTTCTGATTAATCAGGCAACCTCCTTCTTCCGTTCCTCCAGATGGATCGAGCTGTAACTTTTGATCTAAGAAGCCGTAGTTCCCCATTGTCAAGCTTGTTAAAATGCCGTTGTTTTCCCACAGTGAGAAATGGTATTCATATAATGGTATTCACTGAAGAGTCAGTTTGATTCCTGAATATTGAAAACAAATCTTCGTATTCCTCCATAGGAGACTGTTAGATCAATTATGGTTCATTCATACAGTGAAATACTACCATGGTAATTTGAAAGAATGAGACAGTATTATACGTGGAGAATTTCAAAGATTTCTTATGTGAAGAAAGAAAGAAACATTACAGTTTGAACTTAAAACATATATAGTTATGTAGGAATATTTTTGAAGATTATACCTAAACTGGTAATAATGGCTGCCTCCAGTGATGAGAGAACTATGAAGAAAGAGGGAGACTTAAGTTTGACCACAAACCCTGTTGAAAATTTTGCATTTGTTACATGCATATATTATCTCTTTAAAATTATAATGCTTTAAACAATACTGTATCAAAGGTTTGAAAATTTTTTCTTACTTTGCCCCTATCCTAACTTGTTCCTACCAGAAAATATGTTTTAAGAATGACTTTACAGGGGGAAGCTGGGATGGCTCAGTGGGTTAAGCGCTCACTTTGCAGCCCCAGAGACCAGGGATCGAATCCCAGCCCCGGCCCATGTGAACCCATATGCTGAACTGGGGTGTGCCCCCAGTTTGGTTCTCACCAGGGTGAGACCCCAGCCCAGTTCCTGCCCTGCACAGCTCCGCGCCCACCTGTGGAATGAAACTATGTGGAAAAACCAATGATGTACAACTATGGAGACTGTTCTGGGGCCTCCCCCTTCTCTCTGTCTCTCTCTGTCTGTCTCTCTCTCTCTCTGTCAAAAACCAATAAAAATAAATCTTTTTTTAAGAAAAAGAATGAATTTACAAGGACTTAAATTTCTTAAACTGAAAATCTTTTTTTTTTTTATTGTGGTAAATCATACAAAACGTAGAATTTACCATTCTAACCCTTTTTAAGTGTGTGGTTCAGGGGCATTACATACATTTACGTGTTGGGCAACCATCACCACCATCCAGCTCCAGAAATGTGTCATCTTCTCTATAACTTAAATCTACCCATTACATAATAACTTCCAGCCCTACCTCCTTCCAGCCCCTGGAAACCCCCTTCCTACTTTCTGTTTCCATGACTTTCACCCTTCTGGGTACCTCATATG
>PVKE010015311.1:0-12384 GCA_004027555.1 Craseonycteris thonglongyai
CTGCTCTTTCTTGGAATCCCCATTCCCTGTCGGTCTTTATCACCTAGGGAGGCAACAACCTTTAGGGGCCAAAGCCTGTGATTCAGGCTGGGGTTCTAAGTTCAGTTCTGCCAGTAATAACTCCTGTTACTCTTCACCTCTCTTAGATTCATTATTGAAACGTGTGATATAGGAAATGAGTCCTAAGATCCTTTTTTATTGGCATTGATTGTTTTTTTCAAGGCCTTTTATGAATGTTTCTTCTCTTGTATTGCCTTCTCTCTCCTTTCCTCCCTTTCTTCTCATTCACGAACATTGATGGAGCAACTAACAAATCCCAGGCACTGCAGACAAAATCAGTGAGACCATTCTATTAATGGAAAGTTGGGATCATAACTGTAACTATCTGCGAATGCATCCGTATTTGACTGATTAGAAAACCCTTCTGGGAATGAATTGAAAAAAGTTGGGTGTGGTTTCTTTGCAGTTAACAGTATGAAGGAGAAAAGCTGCTTGGATCTATGACTTAAATACCTCCATCTAAATTTCATAAATTATCTTGAGAAAGAAAAGGGTCCACATTTGTCCAAAGGACCAGAAATAAAATCTTCTAGTATAGCTTGAGTATTTTAAAGGCCAAAGCAAGTATCGTAAAAATTGCATTAAAGGAAGTCCAGTACATCCCTTGTTATTTTCAAGGTTAAAGTTAGCATTTATCATGTGCTACTTTAAGCCAACTTTACAAAGCCTGTCACTGCTAATATCTAGTGTGGTGAGTCCTGGTGAGTCTCTATAGTCATCTCCTGCCTGACATTTCGCCAAGAGTGGCTGATATTTGGGTTGGTCCAGGTGTACTAAGTGGTACAGATTGATATTGATACAACCAGGTCTTAAAAACAAGCAAGAGTAATGAGAAGTGTATCTCTCCTAAAAGGTGGCATTTTATTCTCATGACTTGCCAAAGATACAGCATAGTTTTTATGTGAGATTAAATAAATAACACATTTCCATGTGTATATGCATAAATATTTCAAGGAAAATTGAGTAAATAAGCACTGAAGTATATCATCCGCATGCACATCATTATAAAGTTATTTCTGCCAATTCATAATAATAAATGTCACCTCAAAATCAAATTAAGAGAACAGATTTTTTTTTAAATCTGATTTGTCAGGTAGTTACTGAACTACTTGTCATCATATGACTAACTTGTCTTTCTAAAGGCAGAATCATGACAGATATTAAAAGTTGGATAGAGGTAGGAGTATTCAGTATGTTTCAAGGTAGTGGTTTCGACATCAGGAAAGCTCCTGGGGAAATACCATATGCTAGTGAGGCTCTAAATTGCATTGAGTGTTTATCAGTTTTTGTCGTGGTATGGTAAGTACTGGTTAGGGGTAAAAATGAAGGAAAAAGCATTCGTCTGCATTTTATGTTTTTCAGTTATGTGCTTTCTGGTAGGTACATTTGTCTTGTGGAGGCTGTAGAGAGGTGCTACTTTAGAATTCCATTCTCATCACAGACAAAATATTTTCATGTAATTTGTTTTTTCCCAGTGGAACTAGAGAAGTGCAAGATATCCAATGAAGTAATAAGGGTGCATCCATAGTTAATCCTAATGCATGACATTTGCTCTAAAATACAGTTCTTTTTTTTCTTGTCAAAGAATAATTATTTCAAATAAAATTCAAAGTGATTGCTTTAGGATATGCATTATTTCTTCTAGAAATCTCAACATCAACCTAGTTTGTATAACATAAAATATGTAAATTCCCCACCATTTGAAATTCTCCTTCAGTGCATTCATATAAAAGCTTAGGATTTTAACAAATCCTTTCTGCTGGTTTCGAAGCAGCAACAAAAGACCAGCCATGGACGGTGTACCTGCTGTTTGTGCTTCACTGATGAACAACAGGGAGAGAGAAGTCAAAGGTAGGTCAAAACATTTACAGAAACTTTTTGGAAAGTAAAACATATGCATGATAAAAATTCAAATAACCTTCATACTTAACAATAGAAATAAATGACAAAGTAATACACAATTAATAGCTAAATTAATGGCTTAGGCAATAATTGCTGAGGCATTTATAGGAAAAGATCACTTCACTGCAGAGGTGAGCTACACCTTAATCAAAATTAGGGGATGAGCTGAGGAATGAGGGAATGAGCCAGAGCCATTAGGCTCAGGGAATGCCCAGAGGGGAGGCAGAACCATCAGAAGTCAATGTGTCTTTTGGATAAGAATTCCTATGGATATATGGAAGGTATCTGTGTGAAGTGGCAAGACTAGAAAGTTAGCTTAGAGTCAGGGTATAATGGCTTTTGAATGTCTGGCCAAGGGATTTTGACTTTATCTTATGAGTCAGTGTTTCCCAGAGCACAGTCTTCAGAACTTCCAAAAGGTCCCCCAAGAAACTTCCAAAAGTTCACCTGGGGGTGAGGTCATGGCAGGAGTGACATTTGGAAGTTCCATGTATTGGGGAAATTCCCAAATAACACAAAAAGGTAAATCAGTTGACCTATAGGAGTTTTCAGAGAGCCCTTAATATTATATATACAGTGCACTGGGAAACCACAGGAGGAGGATATAGGCTAAATGAATCTGCAAATACGTTTGCTTGTGAAATTCTATTCCTGTGGTGCATCCACAGCTTAGGTGTACATGGCACGAAATGTAGAAAATACCAGTGTTGATCATTGTTGAACAGGAAGGCAAAAAATGTTTGATTAATGCAAAATTTATTTCACTCTACTGTGTGCCAACGCTATATTAGAGAGTAAGAATGTAGAGATAAATTATAAATAGATGTTACTTTTCAAGAGCTCAAAGAGTAGTCATAAACAAACCCAAAGAAAAAAATATTGCAACATCACACAATAATAAAACTATGCAGAGGGAGAGACAGACATTTGCTAGTGTTTATGTGCATGGACTAGATTGAAACCACTAGGCATTGAATTCTGGTGTCATCACTAACCAGCTATGTATTCTTGGAAAAAGCACTTGCCCTTTTTCTAGCTTAGTTTTTTCATCTATAAATGGAGAAAATAATACCAACTTAAGATAGCTACTATGAGGATTAAATGATAATGTACATAAAGCATTTTCACAGTATATGATATATGATGAGCACTATATAAATATTCATAGTTATGAACATAAAAGCATAACAGAGCAATGACATCTAAGCTACCTTTAGGAAGAGGGATAGAAGTTTATGATTATAAGGTAAAGAGGGAAATACAGAGGCTCAGGCATTCCAGGAAGAGACACAGGTATGTGAAACATTTCATATATTCTAGAAGTGTTTAATAATTTGATATTATTGAAGGGTACTCTATGAGGTGAAAGAAGAGGCTCCAATGTCATACGAAAGAATTTTCACTTGACTGTGCAGGTTCTTGGTTATGTAGATGATGGGAAGTCAAGGAAACTTTGTAGGAAAAAGATTATCAATATATTTAAATTTATAGTTTTGAGGGGCCATCCTGGCAATAAGTCAAGGGGCTCATGTAATCACTCATTTTAAAAATATGTATCTGTGGTAGCAGAAATTGATTAAAAAAAATAAGTCTAGTTTCAAAAATATTTACCGTAAAGAATATAATCCTAAATTCTTTTTTTTTTTTTTAGATTTATTGTTTTTAACAGAGAAAGAGAAGGGGGAGGGCCCAGAGCAGTATTCATAGTTGCATGTCATCAGTTTTCTACAGGTGGGTATGGGGCTGCACAGGACAGGAACCGGGCAGGGGACCTCCAACATGAGAAACTTGCCCTGGTGAGAACCAAACTGGGGACACACCCCATTTTAGCATATGGGTCCACATGGGCTGGGGCCAGTATTCGATCCTCAGACCCAGGGGCTGCAAGATGAATGCTCAATCCACTGAGCCATCCCATCATACCCTAATCCTAAATTCTAGATGAGTAAGGGGATGTGAGGAAGAGGAAAGAGTTGAGGATGAATTTTGAGTTTGTAATTCATTTTCCTGAAAAGTTTTAATTTTCTTTCTGAATAGCCTTGTTACCTTGCTTATTCATATCAATCAATGGATTATTTCTCTTCCTGGCATCTATAGGAGTGAACTCTGCAGCAGGTTGATACGAAGAGGTAATTTCTTTGCTTGCCAGTAGCTAGCACTGGAGGATATTATTTTCTTTTGTGCTATTCCAGCTTCTCACATTGTGGGAGATGGTGTTCTGATTCCCGTGATTCTCAGTGCTGCTCCTGTATGTAGAAGCAGAGTGTGTGCCTCAGCAGCCCTGGATGCCCACACAGAGATCAGCAGGGAAAGACGGGGTTGGGGTGGGCGGGGAGAGGCAGCTGGTGTGTCTGTGGCTTTGTTCTCTTCCCAGTAGCAACTGCTAGACCACAGCTGCCTCACTCTATAGCTTTTCCCTGTCACTTGAATTAGCCACACTGTGCATCTGCTGCTCAGAAACCGTGTCCCCCGTTCTCAGAGCTGTAGATCCTCTGCTGCTTAATCCAACACTGCTACTTTTTTTCTCCCCCTGTGGTCCACTGCTAACCTGAGAGAATGTTGGGAGGTGAGCTCTGGGAGGATGGAGGGATATGGCCAGATCTGTGGCTTGGTTGTCTGCCTGGCAGTGAGGGCTGTTAGACCACAGTTGTTGCATTTCTATATTCAGTCTTTGCCTGGAGGTCTCTTCCCCAGTCACTGGGTTCAGTGGTATAATATGCTGATCACTCAAGCTGGATAACGAGCCACAGAGAGTGCACGTGCAGCCTCAACCCTCCCCTCTTCCCGGATGCAGTGAGCTCAGGGCTGCATCCCATGCCCCCATCTCTGGCCTCTCCCTTCCCTCCTCCCTTGCTAACCCCGATTCACCCACCTTCGGATGAAGTCTGGATACACGGATCTCTCAGGCATATTTGTGAGTCACATAGGGAATCCTTTGTTGAATTGTAGCTGGGCAATTTGTTGTAACTTCAAGTGGGGAGATCAAGGAGTACACTTCACAACACCATGCTTCTGACATCAACTCCCTATCTGAACATTTATTTTCAATAAATGCTTCCTGGTAGGTGATTAACATTGGCTAGCTAGGGACTTGTTTTTTTTTTTTTGCTTGTGGAAAACTTAGATAAATCAGTATGTTCAGGATATTTATTTTGGCATTACGATCTACAGTACTGTTTTATTCCTTAAACTGATTTATTATACAGAACAAAAACCTCTGGAAAAATTTTTAATCTTTCATCATTATTGATATTTTTATTGAGAATGGTCTAATTGCATCGTGCTTTAAAAATAACAGAGACTCAGTCTAATACTTAATTAGTATAGAAAATATGGTTTCAGGTGCAAAAAGCTGAATATACTATATTTTTAAATAGCTTAAATGGGTTGTGCTACTTTCACCTAGATCAAAAGCCATTTGGGATTATTCCAGAAAGTTCCCAGCCAACAGTTCCAAAATAATTAACAAGTTTGCAATTACCATTACCTCCCATTTGACTAGTTTTCTATTGTGGGTCATTTAATTAAGGTTTATTGAGTGCACTTATTTAAATTTCCTTCTGCAGCCCAATTCCTGGTATGGTTCTTGGTGCATGTTCATATGAGTGACCCTTATGATGCCCTTGTCCCTAGAGCTTAGTGTCTCATTTTGTCCTCACCCTCTGTAAACTTCTGTGCTACCCTTCAGGCACTCCTTCTCACAATCACTGCTCTATACTTATTCCCCCAAGCCATATAGTCTCCACTAATTTAAGCATCCTCCTTTGAGAGTAAAACTTTAGTGGTTGAAGTACCTCCTGGATGATTATTTTCCACTTCATTGTTACCTCCCTTTCCTTGATGCCACTGCCATTGGTCCTTCATCATTCATCAGCTTGATGGTCGAAGTGCCCCATGCGATTCTTCTTCCGTATCATCATGATGTCTGGCACCTTCATATCATTCTCATTGGCCTCCCCTTACACATTTGCTGCTCCCACATTTTCCTTCTATTAATGTCCTTTCTCCGTCAGCCTAAATCAAATGGGCCATCATATCAGTAACTTCACACCAATATCCCAAATTCTCTTGCCTCACTGACTTTGAGTTTTGATCATGAAAATCTCCAACTCCTGATGAAGTCAACTATTTGGTTTATCTGGCCTGTGTCTTGCAGTGGGCTCATCTAGATACAGTAACAATGTGTGTCCCACTAGTGCCACTATAATAAGTGTATATTTATTAACCTTGACTGGACTATCATTGCCATGTAGTCATACTACATGTTGTCTCTTCCACCCCTCTGATAAGATTATTTCAGGCCTATTTTATTCTCCACAAAACTCCACTGTCCCCACTACTTAATTTCCTGAAGAGGACCTTGCCTCAGCAAGAAAACACAAAACTCTTCTATGCAGAAGAATTTCCCATTTGATATGGGAGGCAGAGAAGTCAAGAAAAGGGAGTTTTTTAATAGCAACTTTCTCAAAGCCTTACTATCGTTTTTTTATACACCTGCACCTGCACCATCCACTCCTTATCCCATCATGTTATAAGTTCAATCAAACATGTTGGGTCTTTTCCTTAGCTGACCACACCTTTTTTGCAACCCTTTTTGTTTTTTGTATTTTTTTTTTTTTGGTACTAACATATTTTAGGGGGTTTTCCTCTTGCCTCTCTGCACCCACCTTCCCAGTGTCGTTTGCTTTCCTGTTCTTCTCTACTGGTTTTGTTAAATGCTGGGATCTTGTAGGCTCAGTCTAAGGTTCCTCCTTCCCTTCCCTTCCCATTCTATATTTGATCCCAGATCAATTAACCCAGTGAATGACTTTGGCTCAAAATCTGTCATTTATGTCAATGACTCTGGTTCTATTTGCACGGCAGTCCTCTCCTTGCCTCCAGAGGGGTATACCAGCTGTCTTCCGGATATCACCACACAGACGATCAGAAGCACATCAGTATGTCCAAAGTTACACAGTGTTGTACCCCTGCCTTTCTCCCTGTTTCATGCCTTAATGAAGGGACAACCATTCACCTCTTTGCAAACTTTTTCCCTTTTTTCTACTCTGTAGCCCATTTATTAGCAAGCCTGTTGATTTAGCCTCCAGATATTGTTTGTCACACCATTGCTCAATATCACCACCATTCTCACACCCACATGCTAGCCACCATGTCTGAACTGCTTTAATAATGTCTCATCTGCCTGCCTCCATCTTCTCCTAGGGTTCTCTACTATTTTTATATATCATCCAGAAAGATTTTTGCAAGGCAAATATTGCTATTAATCTTTGTTGTTTAAAACCATTCTACTCCAATTTGTGCTCCAGAGACACTGGTTTTTATCAGTTTCTTTAATGTGCCAACCCTTTATTTACCTCCAGGCCTTTGCATATACTATTCTTGCTTCTATTCTAAATGTACTTGTTTCTTTCCTGTCACCCCCTTGTGTATATCTCCACTGCCACCATCGTTGCCTACTCATATTTATGATCTTGACTCAAATATCACTTCTCTATAGAAATCTCCCTTGACATTCCAGAGAAGATCAGTCTGTTGCATTTGACTTTCACAGAATTCTATAAATGTTTCCTATGCATGCTGGTATAACTACTAAGTATATATTGGAATGATGATGCAATTTCATGAGCATCAGTGCAATTCAGCAAACATTTACTGAGTACCTACTGTATGCCAGACCCAGTCTATGCTCTCAAAAATATCATAATGACCTCAATAAATTTTTAATAACTAATTTAAAAAGCATAAAAAAATTATAATCAAAGAAGGCATCTACAATTTTTTAATAAGAAAAATCATACCTTCAAAAATAATGGAGCTCTTATTTCAATTGAATGAATGTTTTAAAATACGTACCATATATACTAGGCACAAAGAAAAACAAAGTCTGCACTAGAGGAGCTCAGACAAGCAGGGAGAACATTTTTAATAATTATAACAAGCTGTATATAATGAAGGTATCTAGAAAGCTTTCTGATAAGGAAAAGGTTGGGGTGAACCTGATAAGTATTTTAAAATAAATACTTCCCTAATAGATAGGACATGTAGCTTCTAAATCCATGTTATCTCCAAAAATGATTGTGCCCCTCAAGCAAGAAAAAGTTTAGTCTATAGAAATGGAATTTCAAAGGGATTTACAAAAAATTGTACATTTGCTTTGCTTGGTTTTTAGAATAAATCTCAGCTAATCATGTCCCACCCCCCCTTAGACCTCCAAGCATTTCATTTTTTCAGAGGACTGAAAAGATTTATTGAGACCTAACGGCCGTTCACTCCCTAATAAAGTTCTCCCTCTGTCATCCTGCTAATTTGGTTGACTGGTCTATTTTTAAAAATTAGCAGTTTTCAGGAACAGCCTCCAGTATTGTGGCTGTGAAAAATCTGTTGAGAAGAAATAAAAGGCTAAAACAAAATCTAATACTGTAAGCAAGTATAAATTCCCTTGCGATGATATATGATCCTGTGTTATGCCAGTTGGGTCCCTGAGGCAGGAGAGAAAGCAATCTGGCTTTCTGAAACATTCAGATTTCTCACCTGAGCTCAGCTAAGAATACATTATTATGGGAAACAGAGTGGAAAGTCACCATTTTATCCTTTAATTCACAGTGTCAGTGGGGACTGTACACCACAGAATTCAAAGTTCAAAGAGAGAAAAAGGTCGGGCTTATGGTGCATATCAACTTCATTTTTTTTTTTTTTAGCCACGTACCACTGCTCTGCTGTGTGGATTTAACACTTGGTGTTCTATACTTCTTGTAATAGCCTTTCGTAAGTTTCAGAGATATGGTAAGATATTCACTTAAAAGAAAGCACTGAAGAGACACTTGGTAAAAGCGGATCCAAGAAATGATTTTGGTTGGATGCTGAAGGATTTTACTTGTTTTAAGGTAGAACAACTTTTTAGATTGTCCTTTTCCTTTAATGCGGGAAGGTCAATTCTGCTTTCTGCCTCAGTGGTGATATTAATCTCTCCATTTCTTCCTAAATCCTATTAAGAGAGAGTGGAAATGTAACTTTATCATCTTAATGCCAAGATCTTGGGGAGCATTTATCTAGATATAAACAAGGATGCCTTTCAGAAGGTTATGGCCTCATTGTGATAACGAAGACAGGCATTCATACACTATGTACCATAATTTCACAAAATGAAGTTTTGGGTAAGATTTGTAAACACATTTTGTTATTTTCCCAACATCTTTGATAAGCAAGACAAGTTAAGAAGACACTATCTTGTGATAAAAATAGTTAGCTCTACAGACTACTTTCAGCAGCCAGTGTTTACCTAAAACTAGTCTTAATACATGTCTAGGAAACCAAATGGATTCCAACCCAAGCTGCCCACTAGAATCACCTGGGCTAGAACAAGGGTGGCTTATTGAAATACCCATTTCTCAGATGCCCACACACTGATATGTTAATGAGATTGGTATGGGATGGGGCCCAGACATGGGTACTTTTGATTAGTTCCAGATGATACTTACTAGATGCCTGACCTTAGCTCACCCCTCTACCAGTTCCATGAGGAGTAGTGTTCAGGTAAAAGACAACTGAGAGTATCTACACTTAGCTCTGAGAATGCCATCTAGTCTTGCACTCATACACCCCCACGAGTGGTTGGGCTCTGTGTTTCACTTAATTATTCCACCAAACAGATCCATGGTTTTTGTGTCTTAACCATGGTTAAGATAAGGCATTAATTTATTAAATCAGGGAGGAAACTCAGTGAAAAACAGAACAAAAAAGAAACATGAGATAAATCACTTGTGTGGCTCCATTGACACTTAGCTGTTGCTGCACATGCAGTCAGATCGCCCTTCCCCAAGTCCTCTGTTGGTGAAATAGGACATCCTTCCACCACTGCATCCCTCTGCCTTATAAAAAGTGTCTAATGGACTGAGCGAATCCCTGCATTATATGTGCTTCCAGAAACGTGCTGTTGCTGTTGTCAAATTGGAACACAGTGTACTTCATATGTAGGAGGACAAGGCAAAGGAAATGCTGACCATGGTGCCTCTCAGAAGTTCCCCAGCTACTTCATGAGTTCAGCTTCAGAGAATGAGTTGGGAGACAGTCATATCTTAGTAAAGCAGGGACACACTGTGTGCTTGGTGGCCAAGGACAACTTCAGTAGAAGAGGTGTATTTCCACCTAGAGTGGAGTGGGGGGAAGGGGAGAGGGAGAGAGAGAGAGAGAGAGAGAGAGAGAGAGAGAGAGAGAGAACTAAAAACAGCATCTGGTCAACCTATAAGTAGACAGTGAAACAAAATTCATAATCCTGTGAATCCTATCAAAAATCACATTTGTCCATCACCAAAATACTTTTTAAGCTATGAGATGATACTTTTCGATTTCCTAACCATAGCATATGCAATTCAAGTACCTGCCCCTTTAGGTAATGTCAGCTACCGCTGAAAGGTGAGGCTCAACTATCAACAACAATAATGTCACTGTCCTTTCTCTGTGCTTTGAGTGCTGTTAGCACTATTGTCATGGTAATATAACTGCAGATAATTACCTCTGTTCTAGAGATGATGGAACTGTGGCTCAGAAAGGTGAGACAGTTTGCCTAGAGATAAAAGTGCAGGACAAAGCCCTTGTCTGTGGCCAGGCCACTTCCTCGTTTCCAGTCAAGTGACCTACACACATGACAACCTTGCTGAAACTCCGCATTGTGTTTCGACTAATGGAGACGTGGCGATGTTCAGCATGATGCTACTTTGAAAGACAAGCAATGTGAATGTGTTTTAAACATTATACTATGTTGTTGGGTCAGGCTCTGTGATGATGTGAGGAATCTTTCCTCAGAGATACATGGGTAAATGTTCATTTTCATCCAGCTTTAGAACTTACCATTTGGGAACACTATCTGATGAGAATCTGGCATGAACCATTCCATTTCCCTTACTGCTAGATCTCTATTTATACAGCGATCCCATTTTTAGTTATGGCCATACAAATACCAGGCAGCTCTCTCTTTTATTGAGGCAGGAGGCCTTTAATGGCTAGGCTATTCTAATTATAGCTTAGATTGTAAGATAGAACTCCTCCATCCACAACTTGGTAGCAGCTAGTTCCACACAACTGTTCCCCATAAGAAAAGTGGTTGGGTGAGGATACCAGGATAGTTCAGTGATGGAGCGAGTGCTTGCCTCATAATCATGAGGTCCAGGGTTCAGTTCTGAGTCCTGGCCCGTTCAAACCCATATGCAGACTTGTGGCACAGCTAGTAACTGCTGAGATGGCAGCAAAGGTCCTTGCCTCCCATGCGGGAGGCCCCCACTTCACTTCCCGCCCCGTGCAGCCCCACATCCACCTGTGTGGAATGAAACCATGTCACAACTAATGATGTACAACTATGGAGACTTCTCAGGGCTCTCCCCCCTTCTTTCTCTCTCTCTCTCTCTCTCTCCCTCCCTCCTTCCCTCCTCTTCTTCCAGAAACAATAAAATAAATGTTTATTTAACAAAATAAAAGTGGTGGGAGCCGGTGTACTGCAGGTCGCTTCTCAGGGAGTTGTCGCACATTAGAAACATGGCTACTGGGACATCCAGTGTAGAGATCCAGGTGGGTGGCAGAATGGCAGAAGGCTTCAGGATATATCTTCTTTACAAAATCTTTAGGAACATTACTAGGTTCATGAAATGCTAAATGTGGAAAAAGAGTGAAAGGGTGGATCCGCTCATCTGGGCCTGACATATGTAGCAGGGTTGAAGTTTTGCGTACGCTACTGCCGATATGCCAACGTCTGTACCTTCTTTATGTTCTATACGTGATCTAAATATCCTCGTGAGCCTCACCGTTCTGGCCGGTACCATAGAACAGGAAAGGAAGGTTCTCAAACTTTTCTTATTTAAAATCTTTGCTGTGCTTCTTCAAAACATTTCAAAACAAGCTCTAGAATATAGACAATCAATTCAAATCCCCAGTCCCACTCAGACCCGCTTTTCCATTTCTTCTGTCCTTCATGAAGGCAGTAATCTTTATGAGATCGGAGAAAGATCCACTGGCTGTGGGCTATTTTCTGGGTTTCTGCCGATCCCACCATCATGTGGTATAAATGGATCATGTGGTGGGGGCTGCCCTTACCCGTGAGCATCTGGCAGTGGTGACTGCTGAGACACGTTTGACCCCTCTTTGGTTCTCATGTGCTCTGCATGGCAGCCCTAATGCTGACACCATCCACGGGGGCTAACTGCACTCTCCTTCCCATCTGGTCCTCTGGACCCAACCTCTTCCTTCACAGATGCTGCCAAACCTGAGGCCAAGGCTCTTGTCCATCGTGACGCCCTGCTTTGTGCTTCATAGCCCAAAGCTTTGGCGACTTTCTGACTCCTGTCGGTGGGAAGGTTGCTCACAGCGGCCCCCGGCCTTCAATCCAGCCTTTTCCCTGTAACTCATTGAGACTTCAAGATTTAGGGAACTTTC
>PVKE010015311.1:12484-33756 GCA_004027555.1 Craseonycteris thonglongyai
CTTAATACTTTATTTTGAAATTCAATATTATTTTACATGAATTTCAGGTGTACAGCATAGTGGTTAGACATTTATTTATTTTAAGAACTGAGTCCCCTGACTAGCCTAGTATGCTTCTTGCACTATGTGTAGATATTACCATATTATTGACGATATTCTCTGTGCTGTACTTTAAATCCCCATGACTATTTTGTAACTATAGGGAACTTTCTTGACTACCCCACAGAGTCAAGATAGAATATCAAAGTAAATGCACCTCACTGCCGTTTTCCATTTGCTTAAGGTGCCCCATGTTTGCAACAGAATGCTCTGCAAGGCAGCCTCTCCCAGACCTCAGTCTCCACAGATACTTTCCTCAGACAGTTGTAAACCTTGCACATGTTGCTTCCATCCTCTGCTGAGTGTGGGACTTGGTCCTATGCTTGCAAAGTCATTGTAAAGTCATTGTAGGTTATACTTTAAGACGAAGAAAGCCACCTCCCTACAATGGGACTCTCCCAAACTCATCTGGTTCTGGTCACCACTTTATTGCCTTAACTCCAAGTGGAGACCTTGGCCTCTGACCTCAGATTTGACTTCTTCTCTGCCCCGTACTACCTCCCTTAGACCAACAGGGCATTCATTTACTTACCTTCCTCTCTGATGAACTTCTCCGTACAAATGCAGCACGTGCCCCGTTTCACCTCGGACCATAACATGGGAGGGGTTGCAGGTGAATGTGATTCCTCTCTCTGCTCAATACTAGTTCCAGGCTTTTCTATTTCCATTTAGTTTCATTCAAGAATCTGTGGGAGGCAGTTCTCTGGAGATGTTAGGAATAAACCCTCACACCGAACCTTCAGCTTAACCCCCAAAGTAAGAGTGTGCAATGCTGTGCTCTCTTCAAAGTCAAGCTCATGGATCACAGCAAAATCAATGCCTGTGTTGCTTGGTGGGTTTTTCTGCCATAAAGGTGCTTACAGAATGTCCATATGGTTTGAACACAACAATCCACCCCGTGGAATATGAGGCACAATTGAAACTAGACTAACTGGTCTTCCTTTCCCAGCCCTGACAGGCAGGAAGGATTTCTGTTTCTGGAAGAACCCATTACACTCATGCTGCATTACTGGCTCTTATAACAAAATGATCTGTTTTATTGCCTTGTTTGCTAACCCTTCCTGTTCTGGTACACCCTGCTGGCATTTGCACGTTGACTTTCTATCAAAACCAAACCACTTCTCATGGTAGTTTTACTGCTTATTTTCTATTAACATTTTAACCCATCTTGAACAAAAGAAGATTTAATAATTTTGAATATATAAATCCTTCTAACCTTCTAAGACACATTTACTTGTTTTGCCTTAGGTTTAACTACAAGACACTTTGCCTACATAATTCTTTTCATTTGACAAAATATTAAAAAGGGATCTTATCCCAGAGGCTACTCAGCAAATGAGAAATTGCACTGGATCTCCTCTAAATACTGACTATAACAATCAACACATTGTTATAGCTTGTGTTAATATTTGTGAACACGTTGATACTTAATTCAATATAAGCTTGACTGTCAAGTTAGTGGAGTTCAGTGGATAGACAGAGGAGCTGAGGATTCAAGTCCCCACTCTCACTGTTTTGATTGTGACCCTGTACACATTAATAATGTCTCTATGGTTATTGTCTCCAAATTGCAGGTATTTCCTTGACAGAACTCATGGAGATGATATAAGATTAAATATGTAAAGAATCTGGTTTAGCATAAGACCTCTATGGAAAGAACGACTGTGTTATCTCTCAGTTTGTCAGACACAATTTGCCTCAACTAATAAAGATGATGATATCGGGACTACCATGCAAATCAGTCACAGCTGATTGAAATGGGGTATTTTGGTCAGGTTCATGTCTGTCAGTGGTCATAAGCCTAGCTCTGGAAGCCAGAAACAGATTCCATAAGAAGAAAGATATAGTTGATCTTGACAGTTTCTTGAAATGTCTCCTCAAATAGATCCCCTATTTAATAAACAGTGCCTTCCTACAGAAGGATTTGATTTTGTCTTCTATTTCATAAGCAGAGTCTACAAATCAGCCCGTGTACAAAATCTGACTTGGGCCACTGGGGAAAATAAAAGGAGTCAGAAGAGTAGATGAAGTTAAAGTAAATATCTCACTTACTTGACAATAAATGTGCAGTCAAGTTTAATTTATCTTTTAATCTAAAGGCAAATTAGTGAAGGATATGTTTTCCCCACAGCTTTGAGACAGAGCTTACTCTATTTGTGCTTTTGCTAGTTTATTTTCATAGTTAATATCTACTCCTATCATTGACTTGGCCTGAAAAAATATTACAAAGCAGAGTTCACTAAAAGGGGAAACACACTGATTCCATTTTTAGAGTGAAATTTCAGACTCATTTCTCTTACCCTGTTCTTTAACGGTGTACATAATTAGGTGTTTTGTTTTGTTTTTGTATTGCATTTGTATCATCTTTTTCTCTTTCTTATGGTCGTCTCCGCTATGTTTATATTTGTATAACAGGTGCAAACTGAGCATATAATGAAGTGGAAAATGCAGTACTAAACAGTAATTTCTTGGCTCTGCCCCTCCATCTCGGTTACTAGAAATGCATCTTGTCCTACCCACGCCCCTTCTACAGAACATTTTGCCAGTTAGTGAAGGAATCTTGGAAAGAATACATGGGACATAAGACACACACACCCTGAAACTTCTATAACACAACCAAGGCCACAGATCTGAGATGCTTCCTTAGGGAATGTTTCTCAACATTTACTCAATCCACCCCTCATTTTTGAGAAATTAATAAGCTTAGGAATGTGACAAGCAGTGATGAAGTGGTTAAACTAAACACATGAATTCTGCCTTAATGGCAACTCCAGTGTCACCATCACCTATATGATTTGCAGCGACCACTGCTGTCCATTCCAGCTACTTTTCCACAGTAGAACTGTTCTGTTCTGATGCTCTGTCTCTTTGTTTTCTCTGTGACTCGACTCTCCTCACCTTCTCCCATTGCTATGTAGCATAGCGTCCCCAAGCCTTGCATGTGTGGCAGAGTCCCATTCTCCGTTCCTCGATGGTCCCTGTCACGGAAGTGACAATGTTCTCTTCAGAGTGTTAGTGGAAACACATTAATCCTGGCCCTATTGCCGTGCTTGATCATGTTTCCACCCGGCTTAGAGGGAGCAAGCAAAATGACCTTCTGAATCACTTCAACTGCTACTTCTGTCACATATTCATGTTGAATTCTTTCCTGAATTTCACTCTCTTTCTCTTTCTTGCTTCTCTCCCTTATTGCCATTCAGAAAATGGATCGTCTTTCAGTTTTCATTTCCGATGACAAAGGAGAGTTGTCCAGAGCCTGTGGGGGAAGGAAGGAAGGCTTCTGGGTTGCTCGGCCTCATCATTATTGTGTTGCCCATAACCCAAAGTTTCATATTTACCATAAAGAACCAGTACTTTGACATTACCCTGACACTGTGCTTGATTTATGAATTATGTCTGTTGACGGGCATCAAAGATTGCTCACTATAACCAGCTCTCTCTCTCCCTCTGTCCGTCTCTCTCTCTCTCTCTCTCTCTCTCTCTCTCTCTCTCTCTCTCTCACACACACACACACACACACACACACACACACACACACACACACGCTCACACAGTCATTCACAACTGTTCTTGAGAGCTATGTGCAGTGGTAAGAGGGTTATTACTTGAATAAATCCCTACAACAGCATAAATCTCTGTTTCTCACTTTTAATTCCTAAGACACATGGCTTCACGATGAATCTACATTAGCTCCACTAAATGCATGGTTATTCATCCTAGATGCATCTTGTGGATCAACCAACACATTGATATTTTCACTACGACAGATCTTCAAATATTTGAGGACAGTCATTACTTGTTCCCCAGTGTAAATATCACTGATTCTCTTCAGCAGCTCTCAGCTGAGACGATTTTCATGACTGAACCCTGGTAACTCCTCTCAGGACCTATCCTGGTGTATGAATACCTTTATAAAGATTACCGAGAATAGCTTATCCTGTTTTCAGGCGTGTTTATAATTCTCTTGTTTCCCCTGTGGTCCCTTTTTCCTCAGTCTGTTCATTACCGGACTCTCAGACCTGTTATTCTAAGTCCACATTTAATCATGTCTGCACTACATTAAAATCCTTCACGGTGCCCCATCAACTTCAAGGCCAACTCCCTAACCTGACTCCCGTGGCCTCTGGCCGGCTGGACCCCTCCTGTGTTTCCGCCTCCATCTCCTGCCACTTCCCACTGCGCCTCCAGGCTTCAAACACACAGCATGGGCCTGTCTCACCTCTAGCTGTGACTTTTCAGAGATCACAGGCTGGGGATTTGGGGTGGTGAGAAGGGGATATTAACCACTATCACCTGGAGGCTTTCAAACTACACGTGTCCCTCGCCCCCTTCTGGGAGGTGTCTGCCTCCCTACCAGTGGCGGCACCCTCTTGTGGAATAAGAATGCGGTCATGAGTCATTGTTAAAACCAAGAGGATGTCCTGTCCCCTCTCTGCATTAAAATAGATAAAAGATGACAGGCTCTGCTCCCCACTACTGACCCCTGTGCTATATAAAATCCAGATCAACCTTCAGGCTTCTTATTCTACGGGCAGTTGTGAGGCCATACTTCCTGGGGAGGTTCTACCAAATGAAGAATGGCAAGTTCTCATTGGTTTTGCTTTTTAACATTTTTATTCTCTTTTGTGCTGTGGGAGAAAGTATCAAAGGAATAAAAGCAGATGTGTCTATGCCCGAAATTTCCATGCCTTTGAGTGCTGCCAATGTGTCTGTGGCCACCTGGGGCAGCCGAAGAATCAAGCCCTTGACCCCCGGTCATGATAACACGTTCCACTTCGATCTGAGCAGAGGCCATGGTTCTAGAAAATAATTATTTCTTTCTCATTTCTCCTTTCTTCCTTGCTTTGTCCTCATCTGTCCACACCGTTCTTGCCCCCTGTGAACAGTGAATGAATTGAAGGGCAAAGACTGCCAGGTGGTGAAAACAAGAACCCCTATTCTGGTTTTAGTTTATTGCTTGTTTGTCTTTGCACAGGGGTGTCTTGTGGGGACACGCCCAACATAGATTGTCAAAGCTCATGGGTCCCAATGTGATGCTTTGACCTAATTAGTTTATTTTCACGGCTGTGTAAAAAAGATCCCAGAGAAAAAATAGAGCTCTCCAGGTGTGAGCTGTTGCCCTGAAATAGCATTTGCCACCTGCACTCGTGGCGATCATTGTCCATTAGGAGGTGTCAGAGGACACTTTGTCTTCTGTTCAAGTCTCACAGGACAAGCAGACTTTAAAACAAAAACAAAAATGTGATATAGCTGCATGGAAGAAAACGATTCATGTCTAATCTGTCATGGGAAAACATGAATAATTTATCTTGCAAATATTAAAGTTATGATGAAGACTATTTAAAAAAATAGTCTTATCTACCCCCTCATTCCTTCTAGTGTACATGATATTCTAGAAAGTCAGAGTTTCTTAAAATTTAAAAGTAACCAGGTGCACAGTAAGGAAATGACTTTATTTTTACAAGAAATAGTATAAGCACAACGTAATTATGGTTACAACAAATGAGGAGCTGAATGAAAAATCAATTGTACAGTCACACAATTTAGAAAGAATCAAACCTAGATGAGATATTATTACTACTACTGGGACTATTACTCACAGCAACAACAAGAACAACAGAATTGAGATGGTATCTGAAGCGCTGACTTGAAGCATACTTCCTTTTGGCACATATAACCTTTAATACATGTCCACCCCGCCTCAGTGGAACTCATCTTCTCTGCCCTTCCCCATTTTCCCTTTCCTTTGGGGTATGTCTATTTGCTTGACTATTTGGGCCATGGATGTGTTTTCTCGGCACTGTGAAAGCACTATGCACTATATTAAGGAAAATTAATGCCCAGAATTTAGAACCTGCAGCCATGAGATACCTGGTGTAGTCCGATGAAAGTGTTGGGAAATTGGTCTCAGAGTAGAGTGTGAAAGCTGAAATGTTGACCACGATCAATTCCCTTACGACAGACAGGCTTGAGAATTATAGCGCGTGGAAGCAAGATAGAGACAAATAAATGGTAAGAGAAGAGAAACTGTAAAGCTCTGCTATATTTTTGAGATTGCTAAACTATTTTTGCTATCATATGTAAAAAGAATACATTGGGGAAGCCAGAATAGCTCAGCAGGTTAAGCACTCGCTATGCAGCCCCAGGGACCGAGGATCAAATCCCAGCCTCATCCCGTGCAGACCTATATGCTGAGCTGGTGTATGACCCCCATGCAGGAGGCCCCCAGCCCAGTTCCCACCCTGCATGGCCCCCGCCCACCTGTGTAGAATGAAATCATGTTGAAAACTGATGACTTACAACTGTGGAGACTGCGCTGGGCCCACCCCCTTCTCTCTGTCTCTCTCTGTCTCTGTCTCTTTCTGTCTCTATTATAAACAATGAAATAAATCTTTTTAAAAAATACATTATTTCCAAGAAAGTATTGGTCATTGTTTCTGACAAGCTTATGAATAAGAAATTTAAAAAAAAAATGTAGAAAGAATACAGAAGTTAGAGTGGGCAAATATTCTCATAGTAGATTTTGTTATATACCATGATTAAGAAATGAAGAATAATGCATAAATAAAATAATTCTGACATGCTAGTTTTGTTAGGAAATAGAGAATAGTAGGAAAATAAAACAATTAGGTATTATGAAAACACAATAATCAGAATGCAATGTTTGATTAATGAGAATTGTCTTACATGCCATTCATAGACTTATAGCGGAGAGAATTCTCAGTTCATAAGCTCAGAACACAAGAAACACAGCTTTCAGTGTTTTCCTCTAGCTGACCTTAATTTGTATTCTGGGCCCCAGATCCATCAAGTGGCAGAAACTCAATCTCAATTACCCTAACCGATTCTCCTGCAGGACAGTGTCTATGGAATGCCAGGTGGGGGGGCCATCTGGTCCTCAGTGTCATCAGCTATTCCTGCTGGCACCCACTGAGATTTTCTCCTTTCAGCCTGGTCTGTGGTGACTTGTCCTTGCAGGTTACCACTGCAGTCTCCTTGTCCTGCAAGAGCACATGAAACCTGCTGGCTGGCTGTGCATTTCTCACTGGAGAATTGTTGCTTCTCTTGCACTGGTCTCAGCTAACAGGAACGCTGTGAGCTGCTCCCCACTTACACGCCACCTCAGGTCTTGTACACAGATACAGTGGATTATTACTTGGCCATAAGAAGAGATGAAATACTGCCATTTGCGACAACATGGATGGACCTCGAGGTTATCCTGCTAAGCAAAATATGTCAGACAGAAAAGGATAAGAACTATGTGATTTCACTCATATGTGAGCTTTAAAACCGAAAGCAGAAAACAAGTCAGACAAACAAAAACTCTTAGACACAGACAATAGTTTAGTGGTTATCAAAGGGTAAGGGAGGAGGGTGGGAGGAGAGGGTAAAAGGGGTCAAATATATGGCGATGAAAGGAGAACTGACTCAGGTTGGTGAACACACGTACAACAAATCAGCATGATATATTATAGAATCGCATACCTGAAACCTATATAATTTTACTATCAATGTCACCCCAATCAATTTAATGAAATTTAAAAAAGAATGTAAACATTATATTTTGAAAGAGGTCTAACTTTGAATTGCCTTTTGGGGAGGAATTTGGGTACAGTGTACTTAAATATGTATTTTATGTGTGCCATGATTTAGGAAATAATTAAAAGTTCTTTTTAGGAACTAGAGCTTAGCATTTAGAATAGAATTTAAGTTGGTTTTTAGTGGAAAGATCATCAAGTAGTATTTTGTTTGTTTTGAAAGATTTAATCAAATTAGTAGTGTTAGAAGAAATCATTGAGATTCAAACACAGACGTATCTTGGCTCTACATAAATAAATTAATTTATGCTTATATTCCTATTCCCCCAGATCAGTTCAATCATTTATTCATCATCACTAAATGCTGTTATTTGAACCATTATTCTGTCTGAGCCATGGCAGTGGGCCTGAGTATAGCAATAACTTACAAAACTTCCTCTTCACAACCTATCATCTTGGTTTACATATGCACCTGTTTCCCATAACCTCTCTCTTTGAATCATACCATAAATCTTTACCATCCTCACAGATTTATCAGGTATTTCCCACACTATACATTTTTAGAAGAAATACAAACTTGGTCATGAGCTTTGAATGTACTCTGTTCTAAGAAACCTCTTTCGTGTTCTCACTTGCATGCTATCTTACCCACCCTCCTTCCCCCCCCAAAGTATATATGTGCATGTCAGGATGCTTTTATTTACCTCTTAGAATCTCTACTCAAACCGGAAGCTAGAAGGACATAAATAGCATTCGTAACTCAGATTACTTTAAATGTAATTTAATTTTTTGAAAATTCAGAAAACAGGATTATTAGTGATGCCTTTATCATGATGAAGCAATATTTTTCAGACTCCTTTGGATGTACTGAATGTTAGATATAAAGGAATTCCATTTGATATATCGTCAAATAAGCCATACTGAATGATAATTCAGTTCTAGGATTCCTTGAATGCGTTTATTTTTAGTATAGAATAATATTAATCAGGACCCTGTATACAAAAAAAGAAATTCTCAAGCTAGCTATATGATCTTAGTTATCCTTTCTTTTTTGGAGGGAGGGGGTGGAGTGTTATTTTCACTTTAATTATCTTTTACTTAATAAAATGAAAAATAAGAATATATGAATACATACAATCTGCATACATATATTCATTGCAAATACTTAAAATTCTTATGTAAAATGATTTCTCTATAGTTGTGGGAAAAAATTGACCTTTTAAGTGGTATTGACACCACCTTCTTAAAGAATTATTGAAAACAAATATTTTATATTCATATTCTAGGGAAGGAAGAGTAACAAGAAAAAAATACAATTTAATCTTTGACTTTTAGATGAGGCTATTGACAAAATTAAAATTTATGAGGGATGGTAAATAATTTTTTATTGTTAAATTTCTAAGGGTGATATTGGTTATTAAAAATTACATAGGTTTTAGGTGCACAATTCTATAATACATTGCTGGTGTCTTGCATTATATATAGTGATGGAAGGAAAACTGACTCTGGGTGCTGAACAATTTATTAAAATATGAGAATTTATTTCACTATCTTTAGATAGAAAGCAAGGCTATTTTTAGATATTTGTAAGTTTTTAAATTCACTTTGCTATATAGAAATTGAGGGAATGAAAGCAGGTGATGAGATACTAAATAAAAAAAAAATCGTGTTAAGAGAAATTGACCCAAAATACATTATTTAAAACTTCCATCTCATTTATTTTCATTCATATCCCACCTAGAGAGGCACATGCGGCAATCCTGTTTGTAACCAGCTTCTCACGTGAACTTCTGACACAGTGAATAGTGCTTACATAGGCCTCTGTCTGATGAGCCCATAAATATTTTTGATTCCCAGGAGCTTTCTTAATGATCCTGCTGAGCTTTTATATCTTCCTGGTTCACATCTTCTCAAAATTGCTCTTCTCTGTAGATATCGCCAATTATTTCTGCCCTGGCAAAACACATCTTTTTGATAGTCCAGGCTGTTTTTCTATAAATATGCCACCAAAAATGCTCATATTTAGAGGATATTCTCTCTCTCTCTCTTTTTTTTTATCTGTAGTTATCCTTCAGTTGAATGAGTAGTAGTCAGGGTCTTCTTGCTGTTGATTAAGCTTTCAGTATCCACACTGATAGCTCATGAAAATAAAATCCAGTCAGGACTCACCTAACACCATTGATAGCTTCTTGGAAACTGCAACTTCAAGCAAAATGACGTATAACAAAACCAATGTTAGGCTCATTGACGTAAACAAGACTTAGGTTTCAATGACACAAACCCACCAGCAAACTTCTCAATAAAGACCCAAAACACTTCTAACATTAAACATTGAAATAAATGTGGGGTGGACAGACATTAAATAAAGATTTACAAAAACAAGGAAGAGAATTCTTTTTCAACCTGCTGATTCCAGTTCAAGGTCACAGTGGCTGGAGCATCTCTGGGCAGCTCAGGGCACAAGGTGGGACCCACCCTGGACAGGACATCCTTCCATCAGGGGGTACAGTCATGCCCACCCCCACACTCACAGTGGGACCATGTAGACACGCCCATTCACCTAATGTGCCCATTTGGGGGGATATGGAAGGAAACCCGAGTACCCACAGAAAACCCACACTGATGAGGGCAGAATGGGCAAAATCCACAGAGAGGGGACCCGGCTGGAAACCATTTTTTTTCCCCTCTTCAATCTTATGATGAAACAACGTTGAAAGAAATTATGTTATCCAAGGACCTCTTGTAATACAAGAGCACCTCACATTACATTAACAACTAGCAATTTCATGGAAGACAAAGTAAATCAAACCACTTGGTTGGCTTTGGAAAGACAACACGAGTTAATGAGGAAATGTAGAATTTTACAGATATTTTGAAATTGAACAGTGTTCTACAGATCCAAAGGGATTTTGCGTTGTTTTCTTTCTAGTTGTGTGAAATTGTCCAAGTTATATAACCTCTCAGTTACATAGCTTGTTCAATATGTTAATAAAATATGACTAAATGTTCTTAGGATTATTAAATATGAAATTTGTGAGAGATGTATGTAAACACATGGCAGACAGTAGGACTTTAATATATATTTTTCTTATTTGTTGCAGCAACAAATGGGCATTGTGCTATTAATGTTACTCTTTGGAAAACAGCTCTTTGTATTTGAGATCTTTTATCAGAGATTATTTTTAATAGTGATAATGAATGGCAAGATAAAGAATGAATATAAGCTTTATAATAGTCTATAAATAATAAATGACTTGTTAAAATAAATGCGTGTCCAAGAGGCAACCCAGAGAAAATGGGCCATAGAAAATTCTCTTTCATATAGCATGCAATTAACCTGTAGAAGTTTTTCCTAATCCAAGTTACAGAACAACTAATTTCTGAGTGAGCTTAGCAAATGGCTAGATACAGACCTAAAATTAATTAGGGGAATTATTGTGCTCCTCAGAAAAGAATGGATGTGCTCAAGATACATGGTTACCAGACCCTGCTCACGGCTGTAAGCTTCTGGCACCTGGACTATTGTTGGTTTGTGTAAACTACCGGCACACTGGCAGCCAGCTGATAACCAAGAATGGTCTCCCTGATCTCCCTTTGGTGAATTGACAGCCAGGGAGACCCATTCAGAATGGAGAATTGCACTCAATTATTGGTGTAAAAAAAAAAAAAGAAAAAGAAGAAGGACCATAGACACTGGCATATGCCTTCCTTCATATTGACAAAGAAACCACATCACCAGAAGTGTTTCCTAGAGACTACAGAGGAAGTTCAGAAGTCCCAGCATTAGGGGACACTATCTATGAGGAAGAAAAAGAATCCTCTTATGGACTCCACTATGTGGGGCCTCACCCCAGCCCCCATTAGTAATTACAGAATTAAAGGAGGTGCAGTGACCTGGGATCTTGAATTTGCTGTCTGTGGATCCAAGGCAGCCAGAGCATACGTTCATTGTGTGTCCGGCATGGCGGTTATTAAGAACAATGAATGCCTTTTACTACCGTTCCCTCTACAACCCGTCCTCTCAAGTGTGGGGAGTCAAGTTCACAACTCTTGCTGTAGAACCATCTTTCTGTACATAAGAGGGAAACTAATATGAGAAACTTTTCAGAATTCTATAAAATACAAAATGACATGTAAGAATGTGTGGGAACCTTAAAGTCTGTACAAAGAAGCAAGTAAATAGCAAATCCTTTTTGAAGCAGCCTAAAATCGACCTATAGAACACCATGATTTAGGTATATAGTTGGACTGCAATTAATGGTCAGCTGTGTTTACCATAACACCCATACTATTATTTTTATAGACCTCTATTCAAGAAGTCACACAAGGACATTTTCAAGAATACAGAGTGGCTTTAGGACTGGTTCCAACAGCAGTCTAGGCAGCCATCGGGGCCCTTTATACAGAGCTGTTCAGTGTGGTTGAACATCTCCACTTCTTGCTCAGAAGCAAACTTGGGAAGAAACAGTTTTAAGCTAGTTTGAATTTTTAGTTAAAGACTAACTTAAGTTAGATTAAATTAAGAAGAACTACAAGGTATATGAGGGCTGTTCAGAAAGTATCCAGCCATGTAATATGAAAAACAGAGGCATTAGTGGCTGGATTATTTTCCAGACAGCCCTCATGTAAATGTTCTGAGTCATCAATTATCCACAATCCTTTATTTTATTCAAGGTATGAAGTGTACAAGAGTGTGCATGCAGGTGTGTGTATGGCTGTGTGTCTCACTCTGTTACTTCCAAGTATTTCTAGGCTATTAGGTCTTAGTCATGAAGAAGTGATGTATTGTCGATTCTGACAGACACCCTCAGGTGTGTAGCCCTGTAGCAGCAGTTCCTGTGCTGACTCTTTACAGCCAGTCAGGGTGAGGCGTGCTGATGAAATTGCGGGTCTGACATGGGCTTCCCCACGATCTTCCTTGTGGCCGTGTCTCAGGGGCAGGCTAAAGAGTGACATAGAAGATATTCTGACTTTGAAAGACGAGATAGGATTTTTCTCCCCTTCTGACAACCTAAGCCCTTAGAAACTCTTGGAAGCTTCAGTGACTAATAATCTCTCAAGAGGAAAAGAATAGTCCTTTAAAGGAAAAGTATAGCAGTAAGAGATTGGGGTCTCAGCTTCTTTCTGTGGAGAAATGGATACTGCCATCATTTCCCACCTGTTCCTTCTCTCTGCCCATAAACTCCTAACTGGTCTGCCCACTGCCCGGTCTCTCCGAACTATGCCACCTTACCCATGAATATCAAATTGATCATGCTGACTCATTAAAATTCCTTATTCTTAACACTTTAAAAGACAGATCATATCATTCCTCAATTCCAAAACTTTCAAAGACTTCCCACTGCCTACCAATTAAGACACACTTATTTGCATGCCATTGGATCTCCAGTGTGATACCGAAGCCCACTTTTCCAACTTCCTTTCTCACTGCGTTTTGTAAGCCATGTCCTGTGGTTTTTGCTTGTTTGTTTTTCAACTGGAATGGTTTTGGCTTTTTTGAGGGACAATGTTTTTTATGTGGCACTGATTATAGACTCATTGGTTGCTTTGGCTTCAGCACAGTAAATGCCAATAGCACTCTCATGGTGGCAACCCAAAACACAGCCACCCGTTTCTAAACTCCCTTGGGAATCTGTTTTTGGACTTCACTTGCCTTCATGTGCCTCCATTCCTGTACATGCTGCTTCCAAGGCCTGAAACGTGCCTTCCTCGTGTCTTCATGATGCCCTCATGACATTACCTTGATCCCAGTGAGAAGTGATTTCTCCTTCTGCTTGGATTCTTAAGGCAATTCATATTTATGGAGTGTCTGCAACAGACCGGCAGCCTTGTTACTTGATTTATGTGTGTGATTTCCACTTAACATTGTACATTCTTGCTCATCATGAGTGGTATTGAGACTCACTTCTGACTTCTATCACCTTCCTTCCTTCAGAGCAAGTTAGATGGAAAATCTAAGCTCTCTCATCTTATTACACCTTGAGCATTCGGCTGCTTCTAACTTAGGTACACAGCACCTCTTATTAATTTTCATAAAGGTGATAATTGACTTAGTTATTGCCTAGCCTCATCATTTTCATTTCTTACTTCTGTAACTGACCAGTAAGTAGTTTATTAAAGTCAAGACATCTTATCTTATTAAAAAACAAAAAAGCGGTGGGGAAGCTGGGATGGCTCAGCGGGTTAAGCTCTCACTTTGCAGCCCTGGAGCCTGAGGATCGAATCCTGGGCCCAGCCCAGACGGACCCATACGCTGAACTGGGGTGTGCCTCCAGTTCAGTTCTTGCTGGGGCCTATGCAGGAGGCTCCTGGCTCAGTTCCTGCCCTATGCAGCCCCACACCCACCTGTGGAATGAAACTACCGGTATATGGAAAACTAATGCTGTCAACTATGGAGACTGCTCTGGGCCCTCCCCCTTCTCTCTGTCTCTCTCTCTCTCTGTCTCTCTCTCTGTCAAAAAACAATAAAAAATAAATCTTAAAAAGAAAAAAATACATTTTATTTATCTTCTCATTTACTAAAAAGTCCATCAGAGATCCCTGGGGTCTCAAAGAGGCCTTGAAAATGTTTTCTGTAAAAATCTGAATACTGAAAAAGTAACCAAAGTGGTCCAATTTTCAGTGCTTATTTTAAAACTGAGAACAGTTCAAAGGAGTCAAGATCAGAATATCAGAATATCGGTCAGGGTTTGGGGTCGTTGGGTAAATACAGCTTAAATAAAATTAAAAGTAAAGAAACTAATGACGTTCTTCATCATTTCCAACAAATACATAACAACAATGTCACACTCTAAAACCAATACAAAATGCCAGGAGAAGTTTAATATTGTGAGGATGTTAAGGGGTATGATTCAGAACACATTAAAAAGGGCAATTTCACAATTTTCATTACTATCATGAAACTCATGTGATAAAATTCCCACATACTTCAGTGGAAACATGACCTATGCGTGTTACTTCACATGGTGTGCAATTTTTCTCCTCTAAGTTGAAGTGATTTAATTTTCTGCCCACTTCACAAAGAAATGTCAGGCTGAATGACTAGAGCATTGAGGTTCAACATACTTCTTCACACCTCTTATTTACAGTAAAGTTGATCCTGCTGTCCTTGATGTCCCCAAATAAAGGCAAAAATTGCTGTATTCTTTATTATATAGTCACTTTGACAAGAGGATTTTGGATACAAGTTACAGTCATCCTTAAATAACATCTTAGCAGACAGACAAAAAAATTTAAATAATTTTTAGTCAAAAGAATAAGAAAAATCATTCCTGAAGGACAATATTATATTATTTGTGTTCCTTTAAAATTTCAAGATGAACTGTATATTGGAACAAATTCAATACTGGGATTCTGTATTTATTTTAGATTTCATTAATCAAATACAAAATAGCAGTTAAGGGATGGTCTCTGGAATCAGGGTACTCACAGATTGGTTCTACTGGTTCCCAACTCTGTCTTCTTAAGCAAGTAACATAGCATTGCTGGGCCTCTTTGGTTAATTAAAGGTACTGAAATTCTCGCCTCCTAAGATTGCTGTGAGCTTAAAATGAGTTAATAAACTTAAAGCATTTTTAAGAGTTCCCAGCAATTGGTGAATATACAATAAAAGTACATTATCAATATTACCATTTTATACCTATTCTATTGGAAGACACATAAGATTAATGAATACTCACATTGGATTTACTATTTTGCTCTTTCAAAATATATTTGACATGGTAATTGTATCTTATTGTATATTAGGGAAAAGGATATCAATGTAACATTAATAACCAATGAGGGGACCTTACAAATAGCTTCAGTGTGGAACCCATTTTTACTAAATTTTCTATCTTTTTCACCTAACCCTGGCATGGCACATAGTAAGTACACAGTAAATATTTGTTTAATTCCTTAATATTTCTCAAAAAAAAATTCTACTTTATTTCAGTTTTTTTCTGTCTAGCCAATGCACCAACCATCTTTAGCATGCCCCAAGGCCTTTGATCTTTTACTTTTTTTTTTCTATTTTATCATTTCAGAGAAGGGGAGAGAGAGAGAGAGAGAGAGAGAGAGAGAAAGGAGGGCCCAGAGCAGTGTCCATAGTTGTACATCATTAATTGTGACATGGTTTCATTCCACACAGGTGGATGTGGGGCCACATGGGCAGGAACCAAATAGGGGCCTCCTGCATGGGAGGCGAGAATGCCACTGAGCCATCTGAACAGTTACCAATTGCTCCACTGTTCAGCATACGGAGTTTTCACAGGCCAGGGCAGGGGATCAAACCCCAGACCTTACGATTGCAAGGCAAGTTCTCAACCACTGAGCTATCCTGGCATCCCCTCGCCTTTGATCTTTTGTTTCTCCCATCTGAGAAAGTTTAATCTCCATCAACTTCTGATTCGACACAGTGCTTCTAGCCCTTCTTAATCTCTCCCTCCTCAAACTTCTTGCAATCAGATTCAATTCCATAGAATTTAGCACTATATTGATGCAGTGCGTCTTGAATTTGGCTCTTCAGCTAGATCATTTGCATTGTAAGGACCTAGATGGATTTAGCATTTCTTTTGTAACATTACACAGTTGACCCTCAACAAATAATTCTTAATTGATAACCATCAACACTCATTTTAGGATTTCTTCTTATGTTCCAAGTTCATCTCTCTACTTGAATTATTCTCCTTTTATTCCAGTGTTATAGTGTATTGTTCCTGCTTTAAAGGAAGATCTGCAATATTGCATGTTGTATATTATATGTTCAAGAGCAGCCTGGAAAAAAATCTAGCCATTGTCAATATAACAAGAATGGTGACATGGCTGGATACTTTCTGGACAGCCCTTGTATACATACACACATACACACATGTGTGTATGTATGTCTATATAAAACACATGCATACATCATTTGAGGTCAGGGAGTTAGAGCAAGATTCTAACTTCTCATTCAGGGACACTAAATGCGTGCGTGCATATTTTCCTTATACTCAGAGGCCAATTGGAGACTAAGTCAGTTGGCCCTGCACTGGTTTTCTGTTGTTATGGCGGGGTGAGGAACAGCAGATTGAATACCTTGGAGTTTACTTTGAGTCTAATTATAGCTATTTATTACTTATAGGCACCATTAAGATTGAATTCATAAAATTTTACATGCCATTCTAGTATATTTTGTATTTCTAACAAGTTGGTACACCTGTATCTTTATCTAAAGAAACACTTCTAGAGATTCAAAGTTTTAGTGCAGAAGTAAATAATACAAAGTTTTACTGTAATACATTGCAACTAAATATCTTTAAGTAAGGAATAGCTCACATTAATTGAAAGAGACACCATTTTTATCCCCATTTTCTATAGACGAGGCAATGGAAGTTCCAAGAGGTTAAATAATTCCTCAGGATGACACTGGTTAGGAATGGGTGAGCCAGGATTCAAACCTAGGAAGTTTGGCTTTAAAGCCATACTCGTTGTTACCATGTGACACCATAGGCAAACACCATATGTTGCCTGAACAGAGCCTCTGCTGCCCACATTGCTTCTGAGAGCCCATCTGCGTCACAGTCCCTTTCCTGATCTCCCTGAAGGCAAAGATGGACATACGAGGGCAGTCTGAAAAGGATCCAGCCATGAACTATGAAAAATAGAAGCATTTAGGGCTGGAGTTTTTCTGGACAGCCCTCGTGCTGGCCAGAGGGATTAGAAGCAATGTCCTCTGGGTCTTTCATTTCCTAATTCTGGCAATAAATAAAAATAGAAAGATATGTTCAGAGAGGCCTGCTTTCCCCCCTTGCTGATTTTAAGTATTGATTTGTAAGGAGGCAATGCTTTGAGATTCTGTGCCCGTCTCACCAAGAGCATCACAGAAGAAATGACTCAGAGGCCATATGATTTGAGGCTTCGGGGCCAACCCTGTGCCTCCTTTCTGATGAATGTCTTATACTGTGAGAAGAATCACCTTTATTGCTTCGGCTACATTTTTTGGACATTTTTACCTGCAGTTCAAATCCTCCTAACAGGTGAAAATATAAATTTCTAATCTTCTTCAACTCTTAGATCTTGTCATAAGTATAACATTTTCCTTATTTTAATCAACAAAATTATATTTATAAGCATCTTCATTTCTTAGGTTTTTATGTAGGTATGATTATATCCATAACAAATTATATGTAGTCTTATATGACCAGACATGAAATAAATACAATGATTCTCTTTTTTCAAGTTTAGTTTTTACTAATTATTATATTAGATCACCCACTATCTTGATTCATGTTTTTGTATTTTTTTTATTACTTTTAACAGCTATTCTAAATTACATTGGCAAATTTAATGAAGAAAACTTTAATTTTTAAAATAGGATCCATTTGATTTATTTGACCTTTTAATATCATACTGTTAGGCAAATCAGTATCTCAGTTTTGTTCCCTTCTTTATATTTAAGATGAACTTAACTTAAACTGGTATTATTATAATAAGTCGGTGTCTGTCATATGAACTTCACTAGCCTCTGTCACCTAAACAGACAAACAGGTATGCCTGAGGAAATATGAATCTTTCCTCATTTTTAAAACTTTTGTCTTCAGACAACACCGTACATGTTCACATTGCGTTACTGGTATTTCCCTAATCAGATTGAAGATAAGAATTAAACACAACTTAAGGATATTTTAGATTCTATGTAAGAGAGGATAATATGTTCCCAGTTTCTTTTTTTATTATTATTTCTGGTTGTTTTTATGAAACATTGCCTCATTAGTAGCTCAATATTTTTAATATTTGAAAAATACATCTTCATTTCAAGCTAGGAGTTTAATTTCACTGTGATAGACTGGGACGCAAAGACATAGGTTTATTAACATTAATAAAAGGAAATGCATAATTTCTGAACCATTAAGATAAGAAAATCATCCCTCCGGGAGCATTTCAAGTGAAGGAAGAAAAAAAAAAGAAAAACAGGATAAAGGAAAACAAAAAATAAATCAAGAAATATAGAAAACACAAACCTAGTAGAACTCCTTAGTTAAGCCTACTGTTCACTCTATAATATACATGCAGTGCCTATCTATGATGTCACACAGCTTTCTGAGCCCATTTCAAATCTGTAATGACAAAGTGCCAATTTCAGCCTTCTGTGAATAACACCAGTGGCCAAAACTCTAGGTTTAGATATATCACTGCCATCACGCCCTCTAATACGAAATTTTAAAAAGAACAAATTGGTAGGAAATGCTACAGTGAGACATATAATATCCTGATCAGATCCTATAGCACGTGTTATTTAAATACATATGTTGTCTCAGGTTAGGGTAACTATAAAAACATCTAGGAGTAAGCTGGGGGTCTTGTTTGGGATAAAGTACATTTTCTTCCTCTCATATTTTTATGAAGGCAAAGAGACTTCCGATCTTCTACTGCCCATAAGAGAATGATAAGGTCGAAGTTTCTGATACCTCTCCTCCACAATCTTCTCTGAAAAGGGAGGACGTGGGGTGACTTAATTTTGGTGAGACTGAGGAACTGACATCCATGAGTTTCCTTGGACTAAAAGTAGAGAGAGGTCCTCTGTAATTCTCACTCCAATTCCCACTTTCCTTCTCTCTCCTCTCACCTACTCTTCCTTCCCTTCTGTCTGTTGCCTCTTCCTCAAACAAAATGTTCTTCTTCCCCTTTGCTTCCAGTCTCGTGGGGCTCAAGCAGAACTTTTCTATTTGTAATGGTCCATTTGGGGTTACAGGTAGGAGGCTTCAGTTTTCCACTGTTGCATGTGGCAGTAACAAAGCCAATACTATGAGTATGTCTAGATCAGGGGTGTTCAACCTTAGGCTTCCCTGGGCCACACTGGAAGAAGAAGAATTGTCTGGGGCCAACACATAAAATACACTAACACTAATGAGAGCTAAAGAGCTATTATAATAAAAAGGTTACCAAAAAAAAAAAGCCCATAATATTTTAAGAAAATTTACAAATTTGTGTTGGGCCACGTTCGAAGCCGTCCTGGGCCTCATGCAGCTCATGTGTCTGCTGCAATTGGTTGGAATCTATAGGAGGAAAACATCAACAACTTGGCTTACCTTAATGTCCAGTCAATCCCTAAATGCTGAGGAGCATTAGCTCTCAAGTGAAAAATATATATATACATTTAAAAGAACTTCCCTGCTGAGGGAGTGGGGAATTTGAATGACAAAAAATGTTTGTTATACAGTTCCAGGCACAAGTGAGAAATGAAGAAAGTTTTGTAGCTTCTTTAGATGTTTCTGATAAAATTAAAATGATAAATATAATAATAGGTATCAATTTACTGCATATATTATTGTAAGCCAAGTGCTGTACTATATGCTATCCATTTATTATATCAATTAATCCACCTCCTTCAACCTACAGATTGACAAAGTCCCGCTGCTAAGTAATGACTACAGTTTTGCTGTAGACTGGTAGAGCCAAATGAGGGACATGAGAAGTTTTGTACTTAGTAGCTAAATGCAGGGCTCTAGTGATGTCACCTCCCCTCCCAAGCTGATCTCGGACTTTGCCACTCAATCCCAACACAGTCACTACGGGGCAACCTGCATTGACCCAGAGAGATGAAATCTATTCACTGTCCTGGTGCTGCTATAACCTCAGAGGGGTCTAAACTATTGATTTTCTATGCTTAGATGTCACTTAAAATTTTAGAAATCTCAATAGCTTTGAAGGATTTTCTAAATAGCAAGTCGTAAGAGGATCGATACCCGGCCCTGGCCGTGCAGGCCCATATGCTGAACTGGCGAGTGCCCCCAGTTCGGTTCTCACCGGGGTGAGACCCCGGCCCAGTTCCTGCCCTGTGCAGCCCCACCCACCTGTGGAATGAAACTATGTGGAAAAACCGATGATGTGCAACTATGGAGACTGTTCTGGGCTCTCCCCCTTCTCTCTGTCTCTGTCTCTGTATCTCTCTCTGTCAAAAACAATAAATAAATCTTTTAAAGAAAGAAAAAAAAGAAAAAAATCTTATGTGAACATTGTATTTCCATCCTCACTTCTGTGAACTCACTGTCCAGGAATCCTCCTTTTCCCTCAAGTCAAGGCCAGTCAGTATCCAGTCCCTTCTCTTGTCTGCTAAATATCAGAGAGAGAGGAACAGGGAAATAGCACAATTAGTGCACTGAGGCTGTGTCTTATACTTGTTTCTTGTTCAATGCTTTCTTTTGCTCCTCCCTGCTAATGATTCACATCATAGAATTTAATCTGTGCAGAAACATAGATGCTCCCAATTAGATGGAAAAGTTTCCCTTGTTCAAACTTGGGAAGAGGGGAAAGAGTATGTGCTAGGCCACCACCTCCTCCATAACTAAACATAACATCATCTCTGTGTAGACGTAGAAGAGATCCTCCTAGAGAATTTTCTTAAATAAGTCCTATAGACCAGGCAGTCTTTAGGAGCTTTCGAAGCTGTAATGTAATTTGATTCAAGCAACATTATTAGAGCTCTAACTTATTATCCCACCATACAGTTTAGAAAACTCAAGTTGGACAAAAGTAGGCAATGTGCCCAAAGTCTTCTCTGGCTAGTGAAAACCATCCATCCAAATCCATGTCAGCCTAACTCCAAAAATGGTTCTTTTCTTTTTTTAAAGATTTATTTTTTATTGTTTTTGACAGAGAGAGAGATACAGAGACAGA
>PVKE010015312.1:0-33650 GCA_004027555.1 Craseonycteris thonglongyai
TTAAATTTAAGTTTGATGCACTTATATTTCAAAACTACGGATCATACATAAAATATGTAATACTTGAGAAAACCCACGAGGAATCAAATTGCATTACAAAATTGTTAACAAAAATGTATCTGGAAAATATGTGTGTAGCTTTGGATTTTTAAAAATTAGACTTTTAAATGTTTTAGACAAGCAAGGGCTTTGCCATGTGCCTTGCTCAGTAAATTCTTCGTAAACATCGCTGAGTGGTTTTACACAATCGCGCTCCCATGCCTCACGGAGAATCTTCCCGTTTCTCAGACGGTCACTTCCCCTGGCTTTAGGGTCGCTAGGCCACGGGAACCAGCGTGGCGCAAACATCACGTCAGCCGTCCCCGCTCGTTCCTCTGGGTGCGAGCTCCTCGGAGTTCCAGGACAGCTCAGCCGCAGTTCACCAGAGACCGCCACTGGAGGGGTAGCCGCCCTCACGCACCACGCCAGGTCGGGGCGGAGGCGGGGCCTAAAGCCCCGCCCACCAACTGCCCCGCCCCCTCCGCTCCGCCAGGTGCGCGTGCGCCGCGGTTCCGCCCGCCGCCTCGCCGCTCTTTTGCCAGGGTCCGCGGCCAATGATCGTTTTTCCGCGTTCATCGGCGTTCTCGCACGCGCGCGCCCTCAGGTCCTCGGGAGGCGTTCGGCCTCCGCGCGCCCTGCTCGTCACCATCAGCCGTGGGACCATGGCGCGGCGGCTGCCGGAGGCCGGCTGCGGGACCCGCGGCGCGCTGGCGTTGCTGGCGTTGGCCCTGTGCGTGCCCCGAGGCTGGTGCCGGGCGCTCGAGTGGTACTCCGCGGTGGTGAGCACCGAGTACGTTGACCCGCGGACCAACCGGACCGTGTGGAGCGTCTCCGAGAGCGGCCGCTTCGGCGACAGCTCGCCTAAGGAGGGCGCACTGGGCCTGGTGGGCGTCCCGCACGCGGCGGACCGCGACCCTGAGGGCTGCGCGACCGACACGCGTTTTCTCGTGTCCCCGCCGTGGGTCGCCCTGGTGGCGCGCGGGGGATGCACCTTCAAGGAGAAGGTGTTGGTGGCGGCGCGAAGGAACGCTTCGGCCGTGGTGATCTACAACGAGGAGCGCCACGGGAACCTCACCGGGTCCATGTCCCATGCGGGTGAGCCTGGGGATGCAGAGGTGGGGCCTTTGCAGCGCGATCTTGGCCGACGGCCTTCTCATCCTCCATTGGACCTCAGGGGTGGGATCCTCAGGTACTGGTCGTGCGACTTTGAAGGCCCCTGGAGGTCAGGAACTATTACGGAAGCGCTAGAGGGAGGCCAGCCTACCCTCAAGATTAGATCTTCGCTCTGGGCCCTCCAGGTGAAGGGAGGTGCTCTCCGGAGGAGGGCAATGGAGAGAACGAAAGAAATTAACCCCCCTCTCCCAGGAGGTGTGCTTCTAACCTGGGAAGTCTCATCATAGCTCATCACGGATCCCTTTACACTCAAGTCTCTGGGAGTTAGGTGGTGGGAACCGAAATTCTTTCCCAGCACATTTTACACTGTTCCTTCACCAAAATAAAGAGGTGGCTTGGTGGCACTATTGTTTCCGTACTTTCATAAAACATGTCTGAATATTCTAAACTGTGATTCTAGATTTAACTCTTGAACCAGAAAGCCTCGATTTATATTCGGATATGTTGTCTCACGAAATATAAAGATTATACTGGCTCTGCTGCCAATCAGATTTATTTAATCTTGAGTTTAGATGAAATTTTTAAAGCTGTATTCAAGAAAAGATCTTGATCTTTGCAAGTTGAACCTTCCTACCTACACGTACTCCTTGAAGGGCAACAGGTTGCATCTTCAAGCAGTAATCGTTTGAATCGAAGAACAGCATCCTCAGAGCTGAATTCTGAGTGTTGCACAGTGAATACACAGCAAAGAATATTTCTTTCTGCCTTCTAAGCTTATGACTCATTATAAATTTACTGTTATTAAAATCTCTTAAAGTTTCTGCTGCTGCAAGTCAGACATCCTTTTTCCTATACTTTTGTTTCTCATTGTGTTTTGGCTTCCTGAATGCAAGTTCAGAACCTAAAGCTAGAATGAGGGCAGAAAAGTGACTTTGAATTTGCCCTTTTTTTTGCAGTGGTAGGAACTGAAAAGTCAGTTGAGAGGTGAGGAAGTGGAGACTGTTGGAACAACTCCAAGAAGGTTAACTGGGGGGTTCGGAGGGGCTGAGAATTAAGTAGAAACTGTAGTGTAGGGCCAGGGAGGATAGGATGGATGGTGGTAAGGCATATTTGAAATTGGATGGGAGTGATCTGGTAGAGATCTAGGAGAGAGAAGAGGTAACTGAGTCAGGCTTTTGATAAGGCAAGAGGCTGCCGTGTCCAGGATACTTGGGGAGGGATTGGTCTGTTAGTAGAGGAACAATTCCCCAGTTGCAACAGAAAGGAAGTGGGTTTGCAGAGGAAATGGAACAGATGTCATGTGATAACGGTGCAATTATTCCAATGATTACAAATCTACCTAATTGTTGTTGTACCCAAGCCATGTTGCCACAAGACTCATGAAAAGCCCTGTCAGATTTCAGATAGCTTTCCAGATACATTCTATCGCTAGTGTTCCTCAAGTTTGGTAATTCTGCCCAAGAAAAGAGGTTAATATGTCAGGGTTCTCTGATTCTGAGTCCTTGCAATCATTTGTCAGTCTACAACATCTTTAATGTAGACTTTTTCTACCCACTGGCAGACTCATCAGCCTACACTTTTCTAAGTCTGTTCATTGCATTTTTTGATAATGGTGTTAACATCTCTCTAGGCTCACAGCACTTGCTCTAACCATGGTGCAGCAACCTTGCTTGTTTTATGTTATTGACAGTTTATCCAGGCCCAGAAAAATACAGTGTTCCCTCGCCACTTCGCGCTTCATGTTTTGCAGCTTCACTGCTTCGTGGGTTTCCCCAAAATATTCATCAAAAAATAAAAATGAAAAAATACAACCATGTCGGCAGCCACATTGCGGAAAGGAGCGTTGTTTCATGTGGATGCGCGAGAGAGAAGGATCCCTGCATGTCCAACAAAGAGATGAGTTGACTCAGAGTCCATCCCACGGGCTCTCATAAAGGCGCGTGATTGGTTTCCGGTGCAACATCGACCAATGAGAAAATTCCTAGGGGCAAATCCTACTTCGCGGATTTTCAGCGTTCGTGGAAGGCTCTGGTCCCCATTAATCGCGAAAAACGAGGGATCGCTGTACCTCATTTATGTTTTTAAATCCTCTTCGTGGCAAGCTTCTGTTCCATTATCAGTGTCTACTCTAGCCTTTTTACCATGAGAATAAATTCTCCTTGAGAAAAAAAGCATTAATGTAATAGCAATTTTTTTTAAATGTTTGAAAGTACCCAGTGCATAGGCACTGTGCTTATTCTTTCCATACAGCAAGCAACTCATGGTATCCTAACAGCCCTCCTCCCTGTTAGGTGAATACTTTAAAGATTTATTTTTATTGTTTTTGGCAGAGAAAGAGAGAGAGAGATACAGAAACAGAGAAGGAGGAGAGTTGCGAACAGTCTCCATAGTTGTACATCATTGGTTTTTCCACATAGTTTAATTCTTCAGGTGGGCACGGGGCTGCACAGGGCAGGAACTGGGCCGGGGTCTCACCCAGGTGAGAACTGAACTGGGGGCACTCCCCAGTTCAGCACATGGGTCCACATGGGCCGGGATTTGATCCTTGGTCCCTGGGGCTGCAAAGTGAGCGCTTAACCCACTGAGCCATCCTGGCTTCCCTAGGTGGATACTTTAACCCCACTTTACCAATGAGGAAACTGACACTCCAAGAATTTAAATGACTGGCCCAAGGTAGTGGTGATGTCTAGCCAGATCTTTGTTGTGGAATGGGGCTATCCTGTGGATTATAGGAGCATCTCTAGCCTCTATCCACTAGATTCCAATAGCATCTCCCAAGTGTGACAACCAAAAATGTGTCCAGATATTGCCAAATGTCTAGGAGGGAGAGGATGACAAAATCAACCAACCTTTTGAACTGCTGACTTAAAGGAGATTTGTTTAGTAGCATTGTGACTAAGGGGTCACACAGAGGGAAAGCTGGAAACAGAGAATCCAATTAGACTGTTGGGCTAGTCCAAGTAGAAATATAAGGGCCAGTACTATAGCAGTGACTGTAGAGATGGAAAAGAATGACCCTCATGGAACTTGGCCCAACTGCGGACAAGGGTACAAATGTATCATGACTTTTTGGGAATGGAATAGAATTAAGAAGGGAATGCATGCGATTAGGGCAGAAGAGGAACCAGCTTTGACATAGATGAATTTGAAATGTTACCCAGATCCTTGGAGGCACCTCAGACTTCGGTTTCTTGTATTTGCCAGAATGTGACTAGAGCCACATTAATAACCTCATGCTTCTTCCTGTGTAACACTAGTGCTCTAAAAAATAGGTAAAAATGGCTGCTTGTCAAATTGAATCATGACAAGGAGAGAGAACTCTCAGGGAGAGTTTCTCCAATTTTCCCTAAACCTATTGCTTGACACTAAAAGAATCCAGTGTAAGATATTTTGGATTTATACCAGTATTTTATTGTGGCTCTAAAAAAAAATCACAACTTAAGATAATATTCTGTCAGAATAACTATAAGGACTGTTACATTAATGCCTGGAGTTGATTCCCTCTAGCAGACAATAAACCACGTATTTTGCCTGCTCAGGGACAGAAATGAATAAAACACATGCCTGTCTTTGAGGGGTTTGTGGCATAGTGGGAGTGAAGAACAGAACTTTGTAGACAATATGGCTTGGGCCTCAGCAGGATTAAATATGCAAATACTTAGGGAGCATAAAGAAAGGACATCGAATGTGGATGTTGCAAAGATGACTAGGAGTTAATTTAAACAAGATGGGTAAAAATTGATACAAATCAAATAATTAAAAAATATATACTTAGAGTATTGGCTTTATTGTAGTTATTGATGATTAATAAATGGGATAATTCTATAGTTGAAATCTTGGCATGGCCTTTTAGGAATGACACTTTCATTTCTGTTAACAGTTGCTTACTAAGTGCCAAGTATTGCAAGGCTTTGAGCTGTGTTTGGAGAAGGGGTCATAGTTGGGGTGGAGGGAGATTATAAAGATGTGTACATAGTCCCTAACCTTAAGAGAGATGTGCATTTCGTAATTGCAGAGCACAGACAATAGTCTTTAATGAATAAGTTCTTGATGATAGTTAATGCTCACTCCCACAAATGATCTAAATATTTAGATTTGAATTTTGAATGTATTTTGGTGCTGTCGAAAGACAGAAATGGCACCTGACAGCCTCATAGGCGGAATTAAACTAGAACAGTTCCCAGAAAGATTGAGTTGTGAAGGACAAGCTAAATTGATGGAGAAGGTTTCTCTGGGTGTATGTGGTGTGTCTTAGGGGTGGTTATAAGACATTCTGAGTGGTGGGATAAGCACTGCAAAAGGCTGAAGGGGTGAGATAAAGTAGTAAATTTAGGAAAACTGCAAAGAGTTCTCAATAAGTTTGTTAAGCAGTATATTCAACAAATGCAGAATATTTTTGAGCAAGCCAAATTATCCAAAACAATTTAAAATTCCAAGAGGAGAATCATTTATTTTTTGGTCCTCCTCACTTGCCCAAACCAATCATAAAAGTATGTAAAATAGCTTCAAATTTCAGGGACATTTGCATTCATATTTAGTAGTGTACTATTTCACTTTGCAAAGGAGTCTGTAATATTCTTACTGGGTCATTTCAACTATAATACTAGAAGATTGAGCCAATTTTTCAGATTGATACATTCAGAAACCCTTCTGTGGATATTCACTGGGTGATTCTGAGCTACAAAAACTAGTAATAAAAACAGGTAGTACAGGTTTAGTGAGGGAGAGAAACCTATAAAGAAATTATATAATAGTAGGTGTATAAAGAGAGGTATACATCTAAGAGGCTTTGATGCATTGCATATTCAAAGGGCTGGATGGTGCTGAAAAGCCTTAGGTTGAGCTTACCCTGAATCTTAAAGATTGAACTGGGAATTCTCCAGGTTGTGGGGAAAGGCAGAGAGAGTATAGAAGTTAAGTTAGTGGTGGTGGTGGTGGTGGTGGTGGTGGTGGTGGTGGTGGTAGTAGTGGTAGTAGTGGTAGTTGTGGGTCGGGTGGGGGTAGGGACCTAATGTTTATGGAACTCTCTTGCTGGAACTTTAAAATGTATTTCTTGCTACCTGAATTAGTTTTCTAGAACAGAAATCTTATCCACTACTTTAAATATTTTAGTAGTTCCCATCTCCTTCAAGACAGTGTTGAAATCTACTTGAAATAGTTTCCTTGGGAGGAGAAATGGTACACTAGACTCAAATGTCACCCTCTAGAATTTTGAAGATATTAGCCAAAACAGATTTAAAAATTTTGTGTTTGTTTTTGACACAAGATTTTAAGAGGAACATAGAAATTTGAAAGGAAACAGAAATACATGCAATTTTATTTTTGGCATAGAAAAGTTTTATGACTAATTTGGCTTGCTAAAGAATATTGTATTTGGTGTTTATTATTTGACAAGTAGGTTTTTAATCATGCACTGTGTGCTAAGTGTGGGATAAACTGACTCGAGTTCTCCTGTGTGATGGTAATGTGTATAGATTCTTTGGGGGAGAACATTTTTTTAGTCAAACAATTGGTAGTAATTAAGGCCTAGGGAAGAAAAATAATTTTAAGGGCTTTTTCTCACCCATCCCAAGTCTTTGAGTGTTTTGTGCCTTCTGTGAAGAAATCCAGGTATTTCGTTTGGAAATAAGCTGTACTGTCCTATGCCACTGAGGCTCTCTGGGATTGGCAGTGATGCATCAGAGGAAACAGCAGGGCCAGCACCATTGGTGTGCACACAATGACCCCAAACTAGTTCATTTTTACAAAACTGCCCTGCCTCCTGTTCATCCCAGAAAATGTCCCAGAAAAGCAAATCACTGGATAGAATGGGTTTTGATTCTGAGTTAATATAAAGTAATTCCCAGAAGCAGTCTGGCTTATGTAATTACAGTATGTATAGCAAGCAGATTAGCCTTCATCCTAGGCACAGGATTTTTAAAAGTGATTTCTGATGGGTTTTTTTTTAAGATTTATTTTTTATTATTTGAGAGAAGGTGTGAGAAAGAAGAGGGGAGGGCCCAGAGCAGTCTACGTCATTAGTTGTGACATAACTTCATTTCACACAGGTGGACGTGGGTCTGCGAGGCACAGGAACCAAACTGGGGTCCTCCCACATGGGAGGCAAGAACCTTCACTGCCTTCCAAGCAGCTGCCAGTTGTGCCACAGTTCAGCACAGGGGTTTGCTTGGGTCGGGGCCAGGACTTGAGTCCCGGACCTTGCAATTGCAAGGCAAGCACTCAGCCTGTTAAGGTATTTCTTCATTCCCAAAAGTGATTTTTTTTTTTAAACTCAGTAAATTAAGATTAATTTCCCAGGTGAAAAATTTCAGAAGTTATTTCAGTTCAGGATATCCTTATGATTGATGATCAGGTTTAAGAACTTTTCTCATCTGAATTCATCTCTACCTCTCATTCATTCATTCATTCATTCATTCAGCAAATATTTACTAAATACTGTGTGTTGGTTTCTGTGTGAGGCACTGGGGATAATGAAATTATATATATTTTAGTCACTAACCAAACTTGCCCAGTCACCAACTCAGACATGTTTTTGTGATGGTTTCACAGCTTAGAAAACCTTCTTTTGCTTGGTCAACTTCCCTGTCTTCCAAGATGGAGCTCAAACTTACTTCCCAGGGAAAGAGTAAATTATCAGACAAAATTACCACTTCATTTCTGCAGTTCTTTGCATTCTACTTTCTTATTAAACAGGTGATTGTCAAAAATGGATATTCTCATCTCCATGTTATAGCTGAAGTAAATTCTCAGAGAGGATAGATTCTCCAGACTCAGACATTGGTGATACCAGAGAGACATTTGAACTCAGTCTGCAGCTCGGTCCCCACCATGAGGTCTAGGTAGTGAGTCTTCTAAAACTGGCTTTTCCAGAGCAACTCTTATGATTTCTGAGTCCTCATCTATAAAATGACAATGTGACCTCTTTCTACTTCAAGTGAGATGTAAATTTGAAAGGGCTTCAAAGATGTTTTTCCCTATTGTGACACAAAGAACATTCTATCAGTACCAGAATTGTATGTAGCTGTCAGCATGGCATAGACAGTTTTGTTTTCTGTATAGTTTTTAACTAAAGCACTTACATGAGGTTCATTATACTGTTCTTCCCACTTTAGTTTGTACTTGAAATTTTCCACAAAAAGGACATTTATAAAAAATTTTAGAAAAGGCTTTCAGCTCACAAAGTGCCATATAATTATAAGTGGTATAAGTTGTTTCTATTCTTGTCTATCTTAGCTACTAAATGTTTATTTTCCTGAAGACAGGAAATGGCCTTACTCCGAATTGTGTCTCCCTGACATGGTACATTGTGTGAGAGCTAAGACAACTTCAGTTCTTGCTAAGTGACACTTTTAGGCCGGAGTAATAGGATCTTCCGGACAGGAGCCAGTTTAAAAAGGTGCGCTTCTGGTGTTTCAGTAACTAAATCCCGATGGCTTAAGGCCATTGTGGATTTGCTACATATTAAATTTATCTCAATTTTAAAATAGTGTTGTGGTATGGTTTTAGTGTAGTGCCCGAGAACATTCTTTAAATGTAGTTTTAAATTAATTTTTGAATAAGTAATCTATGTACATGGTAGAGAAGTTTTACTATGCCCAACTCTTCTCACAAAGGCAGTCAGGGTCCCTGGTCTGGGGTGGCCTTCCAGAGGTGTGACCATGTAGATCTCTGGTCCACAGTTTTGCATGTTGCTTTTTTTTTTTTGCTGGGGCGGGAGTCTATCTAACTTGAGTCCTGTCAGTATTGACAGAACTGCCTCCTCAGTCTTTTTTCTTACTGATGGATATTTAGATTGTGATAGCAAAAACTTAGAAAAAAAAACATTGGCAATCAGTATCTTTACATGTATGTATATGTATGTATATCTGTGCAATCAAGCTCTTGCACATAGAATCACTAGATCAAAGATACGTTTGTGGGGGAAGCCGGGATGGCTCAGTGGGTTAAGCCAAGCTCTCACTTTACAGCCCCGGAGACCAAGGATCAAATCCTGGCCCTGGCCCGTGTGGACCCATATGCTGAACTGGGGAGTGCCCCCAGTTCGGTTCTCACCGGGGTCAGGCCCAGTTCCTGGCCTGTGCAGCCCCGCCCACCTGTGGAATGGAACTATGTGGAAAAGCCAATGATGTACAACTATGGAGACTGTTCTGGGCCCTCCCCCTTCTCTCTGTCTCTCTGTCTCTGTCTCTGTCTCTCTCTCTCTCTCTCTCTCTCTCTAAACAATAAAAATAAATCTTTAAAAGTTTTCCCAATCATTTTTGTTTATTTTTCTCTAAAGTGAACTTTAGAATCAGTATTTTTTAAGGAACAGCACTTTTAAGATTTTTAAAAATCCTATTAGTATTTTATAGTTATTTTATTAATTTATAGATGCATTTTTTTGTATGTCTGCTCTTGCCTTCAGAGCAGTGTTAAATAATAGTGATCAGAGTAGAAATTCTCAGATTGCCTCCCTGAGTATAATGGACATGCTTTAGGCATTAGGTATTGCTATTCATAAGTGAAATTGATATGTATGGTTCTTTTGCATATTTTTTACTACTATGTTTGGTTTTATTACCTTAGAAGTCGTTTATTTATTTATTTATTTTATTTTATTTTATTTTATTTTTGAACTGAACTGGAGACCTCACCGCATCCGGGAAGCACACCCCAGTTCAGCATATGGATCCTCATAGGCCAAGGCCAGGATTTGATCCTCGGTCCCCAGGGCTTCAAAGCGAGCACTCAACCTGCTGAGCCATCCCGGCTTCCCCATTTTAAAACTTATTTTCTTAATCTGCATGAAACAATTGAAATATCATTGGTGTTACTCATCCTTAAAAGGTTTGATGGTAGAATTCACATGTGAAAGTGAATTGGGGATGGGGAGCCAGGATGGCTCAGTGGATAAAGCACTTGCTTTGCAGCCCCAGAAACCGAGGATCGAATCCCAGCCCTGCCTGTGTGGACCCATATGCTGACCTGGCGTGTGCTTCCCATGTAGGAGGCCCCAGTTTGGTTCTTGCCCTCTCCCCACCCCCTCAGTTCAGCCTCTGGCTCGAGGGGGCATGCCTTCCATGTGGGAGGCCCCCAGCCCAGTTCCCCACCCTGCGTGGCCCCTGCCCACCTGTGTAGAATGAAACCATGTTGAAAACTGATGACATTACAACTATGGAGACTGCTCTGGGCCCTCCTCCTTCTCTCTCTCTCTCTCTCTCTGTCTCTGTCAAAAACAATAAAATAAATCATTTTATTTTTATTTTTTATTTTTGTTACGTGAATGAGGCTCTTGCTCTTAGTGGGGTAGTTCTTAGAGATTTATTCTACTTCTCATGTAATCAGTCACTTTTCTCTTTTGGAACAGTTTTGGTAACTTAACGTTTCCCTTAAAAATTACCCATGTTATTGAAATTTTCAGGTATATATGCATGGACGAGCCATAGTACTTTTATGTTTCTCTTAACTTTTTCTGTATCTATTTTGTGTTCTTTATATTGATTTCTTTGTCCTTTCTTACAGGAACAGGAAATATAGTGGTCATTATGATTAGCTACCCAAAAGGAAAAGAAATTTTGGATCTGGTGCAGAAAGGAATTCCAGTCAAAATGACCATAGGGGTTGGCACCCGTCATGTACAGGAGTTCATCAATGGTCAGTCTGTGGTGTTTGTGGCCATCGCCTTCATCACCATGATGATTATCTCATTAGCCTGGCTAATTTTTTACTATATACAGCGTTTCTTGTATACTGGCTCACAGTTTGGAAGTCAGGTAACTATAGATAACTCGTTTTACCTTTGCTTTTTAAAAGATACTACCGGTACATAAGTTTTTCCGTATATATTGCTTGACGTTACATTGGCCCTTATTCTTAATTTTATTTTCACTCATAATATTTAAGCATTAATTAGGGATGCCAGGATGGCTCAGCAGGCTGAGCATTTGCTTTGCAGCCCTGGGGACTAAGAATCAAATCCCGGTCCTGGCCCTTGTGGACCCTATGCTGAACTGGGGTGTGCTTCCCATGCGGGAGGCCCCCAGCCCAGTTCCCGCCCTGTGCGGCCCCCCACCCACCTGTGTGGAATCAAACCATCTTGAAAACTGATGATGTACAACTATGGAGACTGCTCTGGACCCTCCTCCTTCTGTCTCTGTCAAAAACAAAATCTTTTAAAAAATATTTAAGCATTAAAAATATTTTTTGAAAATAATTTGTTAATTAAAATACATTGAATTTTCTGTTCTCTGGGAAATTAGATACTTTAAAATCCAGGTTACTTTTTGTGCATTTTGCTCTTGCAAATACCCTCTTTGTCCTTTTCCAGACTTAAAGGAATGGCAAAAAGGCATGAGGTAGAGGGGACCTGGTTTGAGAATCCTGGGCCCCAAGGAGAAGAGCAGAGTGGGCAGGGCTTCTCTTTATCCATTATGGAACAACTTTCAAAGCCATTTATTTACAGAGAAATACTCTCAGTAACAGCAAAGAGGAGAGCAGTTGAAGAGCCAGAGGCTTCTAAAGGCAGGCCTTTTGAATTTCACACTTAACTTAAACCTCTGTTGGCTTGAGAAGTTACCCTTCCTGGCTATGTAGGCAGTAGATAGTCATTTCTGGGTCATCTAACTGATGACTAGGAATCCTCAGTCCTGTTAGTCATACCCCATCCTCAGCTTACTACTTTCTTGCCGATATTTAAATATAAGAAGTGGAATTGGATTCTTCAGACATGAAATTGAAAACATAAGTATTCTTTATAAAACAGCTCTTAAGTTATATATGGCTGTTTTATGCATTAAGACTAATATGGTAATTTTTTAACTTATTTTTATTGTAGTTATTTAACTTTATTTTTTTAATGAATTTTTTCTATAAACTTCCCATAACATAATTTAACATAAAATTTTCAGTAATAACAATCATAATAATAATTTTTTTCCTACCTAAGAGCCATAGAAAAGAAACCAAGAAAGTTATTGGCCAGCTTCTGCTTCATACTATAAAGCCTGGAGAAAAGGTAATGTTTTTGTGGGTGATTTTTTTTGTTACATTTTGTTTTTGGTTTAGACTAGGCTGTATGTCTGTTTGTATGTCTAAGTAATACTTTCCAGTCTGCTAAGTTCACAGTATTGAACATGTGGTGTTTGGCTAGTTTAAGTTGGTACTTTTTTGTATTGTTCATTTTAAAGCAGGATTGTCAGAAATAATTCTGTTGCATAAGTGACAGGCCTATAGGGTAGCCACTAGTCACATACAACTATTGCAATTTAAATGAATTAAATTTAAAATTCAGTTCCTCACACTAGCTGCATTCAAATGCAAAAGTTGCAACTTTGGCTGCTTGCTATCTTGAACAGTACCAATCTGTCAGTCTCAGAAGTGTTAGTCAGATCCATGTGACACTAAAGAAGAGAAAGCTTAAAGTGACCACTACAGACCCTTGAAAAGTTAAATTCATCTCTGTTGAATCTGAGACTACATGAACTTTATAACACTTAAAATTATATGTTGCAACTAAAGTAAATATTATCACTCATTTATAGTATGCCATGCACAAGTGATGAAATAATTTTTAAAGTTCCAAATGGTTTATAAGCTGATACATTACTGTGAATGAATCTATCAGAAAAGAAAAATTAGAAAATAAACACTAGTCTCAAGAACTGAACAAGATGTAGACTTATGAAAACAGCATTTCCTGTATACATTTAAAACATCAGAAAATTAAAAATTAATTTGTTAAAAATTAAAATAGATTAACATTTTAATTAATTTAAAAATTAAAATTAAAAAACCAACAGAAAATCCATGTTTATACACCTAATGGACCATTTGTGGATCCTCTTTTTTAAACTATTATTTTGACAAATTTCAAAAAATAGTCTAGAAGCACTAGAACATTTTCAAAAATGTTCTGTATAAGAAGATAATATTTTACTTATGTTCTGAAAAGACTCAATTCAGTAAATTATACATATGAATGTACATTTCCTCATATTTACAAACTGAGGTTTCCTGCACCAGAGAGAAGATGACCCATTCTTAGAGGGACATGAAACTATATGCTTGTCAAGTCACTGGCTATGCTGAACACTTGCAGACACTGGAGACTCTACTCAGGGACCGTTGATTTGTAAATCACATGCTAACCATAACCCATAAGATGGAAAACTTTTTTTAACTTGTTCTGTTCAATATATCTGCATGGAAAGATACCTTACACAAACTGTTAAAACTCTACTGTACAACAATGTAAAGGCATTAGGAAGGGATGGCAGCCAACAGTACAGTTCCAGGAGTACCTTAATATTAAAGATACCACATAAACTATTAATATCAGAATATTCACAAGTATGTGAAAAGGTTGCTATAAATAAGAGCAGCAGCTATAGGAAAATGAGCAAAAATATGAATATTCACAGAAAATAATACAAATGGCTCTAATGCTCAGCCTTACTGGTAAGAGAAATACAAATAAAAATTCATTTTAATATAATCTTTGATAACAATATCTACACATAAAATTAGTTTTTTATTATTTGCTTATGAAAAGGTTATACACATGGCTCAATGTATTTTTTAATAATTATACAAGGACAGTGTAGCCGCATACCATAAAATTACCTTGGTAAAAGTTATAGCGGGTGTTGATTGGTGGTTCCTGAATCTCCATCCCACAATTCTGGGAATGAGTCTCATTGGCCTGTCTCAGTCAGATGATCACTCTGGCCCTGCCCATGTTGGTTGATGGGATGAGGCAAGTGGATAAAATTTGGGAGGCACCCAGGAAAGACTATGGTGGGGAGTTTGACCCCACCAAAAAGGGCTATGACCTATAGATTCTTAGAAGTGGAAATTTTGTCACAAGACTCCTTCCACTCCTGCAATTTTTGTTTCCTTTTACCTTAATTTGAAAGGTGAAAAACTAACTTACTTTAATTTATAATTCTTGTATCACAAGTGAGGTGAATATTTTCATATTCTTTGCCATTACCTTTTTTTTATTTGCAAGTTGTAACCATATTCTTTATTCAGTTCCCATGAATCAGCTATAGTTTTTGTACTTAATGATACCAGACAATAAGCAACTATTTGGATATGCTCTTCATAAGTTTTATATTTGAAAAATAATTTATTTTATCATAGTAAAGCTGGCATTTGCACTACTAAAGCCCTTAAAACATGAACACTTAAAAACATGAACACTAACTTAGTGCATAAACCCTGTTCACATCTGATTCCATAGATAATGAAATTTTTTCCTTAGCCAGATTTTTTAAATATTGTCTTGAGAGTGGTGAAAAGTAAATACAAAGTAGAAATTGTGTGTTCAGTTTCAGGTTGAACCAGTGCAGACTAGAATTCATCATTGTTTCACCCAGGATACAGTGAGCTTTATAAGGATATATTTACTATATACCCAGGCTAGTAAACTCTTTCCTCTTCTTTTTACAGGGAATTGATGTGGAAGCTGAGAACTGTGCAGTGTGCATTGAAAATTTTAAAGTAAAGGATGTTGTCAGAATTCTGCCATGCAAGTATGTTCTTGTTACCAACTGAAATGTAAAAAATTACTTGCCAGGCTTCAGTATTCCAGCAAAAGTTTTGTGTCTTTATGGTATGAAGATCTTTGTCTTGTGATGATCTCATCCTTTAAAAAGATGGTTCCAGTCTTCAAGGCTCCTGTATTGTATTGCTTTAAAATTACTTTGCTTACGAGACTGTCCTGAGACCCATCATATATCTTTGTCATGGATTGGCTGTGTAAGGAGCGAGGAAACTGAGGCATGACTGGTGAAGGCCCCAGGAGAGTGGCAGAAAGTATGTCTGGAGGGCAATGCTTTGCTATTATTGGCACCCTGGGTTTGGGATCTTTTGGCGGTTGTGTAAAATAAATATTCCTCCCCTAACTCTCTAGGTACATTAGGGGCTTTGATTTTTTTAGCAGCAGGAACTTATGTTTCCTTTTTAATAATGGGATAGTTTGGTGACTTTTTAAAAGAATTGCTTTGTTATTGGAAGGACACACAAAAATTATATATAATACGGGTATGTTAAATCTGATCAGTTTTAATTATACTTTATACCTATCAGAAACAAGTCATGAGCTAATATATAATTATATTTGCTATATGTTCACAAAGTATTTTTGTATATATACAAATACTTTAGAATAAGTTTTTAATCATTGTGAAGGAAATGAATAAATATCAGAATTATGAAGTAAAAGTTTTCTGAATAAAGTTATACATAACTTAAATCTACAGGCATTTATAAAGCATAGGTGTGATGTGTACTTAATGAATTGTAGTCAGTATAGGTTGATCATGTCCTGTGGAAAGTTTTTAAAATAGAAAAGAATGTTTAGACTGGTTTAGGACAAATCTTTCTGACTTAAAAATAATGTTTAAGATGGTGCACTAAGAAGCCACTTGAAAAGCTAATTTCCTGTTATATATAGGACCAGATAAATCCTGATAGCTGATCTGGGTTTTTATTTGACCCTTATAAGCAGACTTGTGGCATGTTCATATTTCCTGATCTCTTTCTTAGGGGTTTTGACTTTTCCTCTTCATTTTTTCCTATGGTTTATTGAACAAATTTCCCAATAAGGCCAACATGTTTCTTTTGTGTTTTTGTAAAATAATTCCTTTGGGTGAGTCAGTTTCAGTTTGAAGATGGAAAGGTCAAAAGTGAAGCTGGGCTAGGCTGTGTTATATAACTAAGTACCGGTACTGCTATTTTTAACTGCACTAACAGATTTTTGTAGGGTGAACAATTACTAGGATTTCCTGTGCCCAGCACTGTTGTAAGCACATTAGATGTTTGCTCCTCAGAGCAGCCTGTGGTGGAGGTGCAGAGAGGGTAAGGAACTAGCATCATAGCATCAAGTCACACAACTAGTGTTTGAGCCCAGTGTGTCTGGCTCCAATACCCATACTCTTAATTCCTTATGTTCATTACCTAAGAGCCAACCAAAACAAATCAGTAAAAGCAGAAAATACATAGGCGATTTTTCTTTTTTTTATTTTTAAAGGCATTGTAGAAAAATGTAGAGTACACAAGATACATAAGACAGGAAATGTTTTTTCTTAAGCCTACTAGCCATAGATGATTTGTTAATATTTTGCTGTGTTTCTTTTTGAGTCATTTCATGGGCTTACATAGATACTATCAGCTTAGCATTAGTTTATTACTGTTAGTTTACTATTGGTATACTTATGCCACATGTGTTCCCAGAAGGCTTTCAAAAGCACTTAAAAATACAATCTAGCATGAGGTGAACATAAGCTATGCTATTTTCGTACAGTGAAGAGGTTATTTCCCTTTATAAATTCTGTTTAACATGGAAAATTAGGTAAGTATTTAGGGTATGTAAATGACTTGAATGTTGATCTGATGTTATTTAACTTAATGAGAAGATAAGTTGGTAGAATGTGTTGTTTCCTTGATAAAATATAAACATTGATTTTAAAACATTAACACATACTTAATTTTTTTAGGCATATTTTTCATAGAATATGCATTGACCCATGGCTTTTGGATCACCGCACGTGTCCAATGTGTAAACTTGATGTCATCAAAGCCCTGGGATATTGGGTTTGTTGCATTTTTGTTTATATTCAATCTCTGCCCCGGTTCTTCCTGAGACATGCTATTTCATTACTGACCAGAGGCAAAAGGGATGTACTAAATTAAATACTCCTTGAAACACCCTTGTGGTTCTCTGAAGAAATTTTCCTCTTTATTAAAAACAAATTCTGAAGACATTTCAAAAATATTAGTGAACTAAATTTGTGATGATAGAATATGAGAGATGTCCCTCAGAGAGTCTGTAATTACTTAAGTAGTGTATTTTGCTACCAGACTTTGCAGAATGTGTATGTGCTAGTGAGTCTCATATAAATAAGAATTATAAAATGTTTGGAACGGAAGGAACAACAGACATTTTCAAGTTCAGGGTGCACATCTTAACACATGAGAAGCTGAAGCCAGTGTTTCCTGACTCCAGTTTTCCCAGTTCCTAGGTTTCAGAATCAAATACCGCTGGGGAAATTTATCCTGCATTGAATTGATCTATCAGTTTGATATTTAATATGGTCATAGTACCTTCCTCAGAAAACAGTCATGAGGGCAAAGCTGAGGGCTGTACATACATTATTACATTTGGCCCTCAATCCCTCTATGACGTAAATACTGCTACTGTCCCTATTTTACTGCGGTACATAGAAACTCAAATTTAGGAGGTGCTTAATAGCTAACCCATGGGGAACCAGCTTTCAGACACAAGTTTGCTTAATTCCAGGGTCCAAGTTCTTAACTACTACTGCCCTACCCAAAAGGGGGGATATAAAGAGGAGAAAGCAGATTTTTTGTTTTTAGAGTCTTCATGTAATCTGTTAATGTCTCAAAATATTCTTGATTAAATATTAATAGTAAATAGTTTTGCAATAAAGATCTTTGAAAGAAGTAATGTAAATATAAGATAATGGGTTTTTGTTTTGTGTTTTGCTAAACATTTTCAGTTTTTTGTAGCATTTACTGTAGTTAGAAACTACATAGGAGTTTTTTATGTAATCATTTTATGCAACTTAAAGCATAATGGCCCTCAAGGCTGGAAGTCTGCTTAAACTGTTCTTTCATCTTCTAACTTAGTATGTCTGCAAAAGATAGTTGAGACGACTACCTCAGTAACCACTGTAATTTTCTGTGAATCATATTTTTCAAATGTGAGTTCTGGAATACCCTCACCATAGGTATGCAGAAAGCGTGGAGGTCAGCATTCCAGAACTGTCTTCCTGAAAACGAATTTGCTTTGGTATCTAGTACATTGTCTTTCCTCTAGAATTTCTAATGTCCATTCTTAGTTTTTAATAACGGTGGTTCTATTTAGCATGGTGTGACATGGTTTCTTAGTAGACCAGGCTCGTCCCTGTCTGCTTCAGACAAGAGGACGTGTCTTCCTGGGACAGCGTTTTAAACAGTAGAACACAGACAGCTTTACAGATGTTTTCTTGTCACTTTTCCTTCTTCCCTTTTTCCTTCCTTAGATACCCTCTGAAACCCATTTCACATTATTTTCTTAATTAGTAATTTTAAACTTACTTTGCATTTCTAAAAATTTGTATGAAAGGAATTTCACCTAACTTAGCATTGAGACTTTAATCCTTGTGGTTTTTGTTTTTAGAAATAAATCTACGTATATATTTCATATATTAAAAATCAAGATACTTCATTCAATTAAAAAAAATTTTTTTCATTGCAGTTGACATACAATATTATATTTAGTTTCAAGTGTACAGCATAGTGGTTAGACATTTATATAACTTATAAAATGATCACCTCGCTAAGTCTAGTACCTACCTGACACCATACATAGTATACATGCTATTGATTATATTTCCTATCCCCATGTTTGTTTTATAACTGCCAAGTTTTATTTCTTAAGGGAGTCTTCATTTTACATAAGGTTAGGTTGCTTTCTTAGAATGTTAACTTTAGAATGCTAGAATATGTGTCCCCAGAAAGCTTATATTTTGTAGAACAGAAACCTATAGTAAATTTAAATCAAACTAAGTAATTAACTTGCCTTGCCTTTAATTTCTTTAAATCTTTTGACAAATATGCCATTTTCCTTAGATCTGTTGGCCCTTCCTGTGTTGGATTTTATGGTTACAATTTGTAACTATAACTAGTTCTCATTTCCCAAAATATGGTCACAGTTGGGAGAGCCACCAGCAGCCCTTCACACAGACGTCATAGGTGGTCTTTTCATTTGCAGCTGTAACCACTTCATGTGCCATGGGTTGTTTTCATTAATTTGGCAAGCATTTATCAGAGGGATGCGTTGTAAGGTGCTGGATCTGAACTTGTCTCTGGGGAGACAGCTGAATAAGACATGGCCCTTTCACTCAAGGGCACCTGGGATTCACTGTCTGAACTGGTGGGGGTCACAGCATCTAGCCCAAAATAACATGGCAAAAGAGGCTGTGGGAGATAGGAAGGAGGATTTACTCTTGTCAGGTAAATGTGGGAAGGGGCTGCGAGCGTTAGAGTAGTATCTGAGCTGGTGTTAAAAAGATTTGTCCGATGATGAGTACAGTGCACATTGAGAATGTGTCCACAGGGTTATGGACTTGTGGGGTTTAAGACTGGCAAGTAGTTCAGTTTGGCAGGTATGGAGATATCTCAAAACACTGATTGGGATGGGTAGAGCTTGTTTGCATGTTACTGCAGCTCACCAGGATTTGTTGCTTGGTTTTGTTTGGAGGGTGTGTGTTATGAAAGAGAAGGTGGCAGTGTACCATGTGGCTTTAGGGAGGTGGGGGGTCCCAGATCACAGGGACCTGCAGTGGGAGGAGCAGGCTTGGTCTTGAGAGCCTAGAGGACAAGGCAGGCATGACTGCAGTGTTTTTACTTGAAGCAGAGGTGACAGTCTCAGGCAGCCAAGCTTCACAGTAAATCTACAGGGACCCTCATTTTTGTCAGTCCCGTTACCAGTGGGTTCATCTAGTCACACACAGCTTTGACTCTGGCATTAATCAACTTGGATAGCCCCATGTTTTGAGGCTTAAGGTAGTTTTGAGCCTTAATGTAGTAATTAATGATTATAGAGTCTTGACCCTCACTTTCATTATTTTATTTTCTTCTTTAAAGCAGCAAATGGGAGTGGGGAACATTAGAGGCAAACTGACAGCTCATGTTTTTAAGTGAACCAAAGTCCAACCTGAAGCCCTGTGTTGTTCAGAAAACTTGTTCATTTCGGAAACCCTGGTACCTTGTGGTGAAGCAGCACAGTGGTCAGATAGGGATCCTTTCCTGGGCCAGGCGGGAAGAGTTCCGCAGATAGTGGACTGGTTCCTGGCCTCTGTCAAGGCAGCAAAGTGCAACAAATCTTCACTGTCTTGTCTCTCAACAAATATGTTAAAAGGGTCGTTGCTTATATCAAGGGAAAAAGTAGTTTTTAGAATAAAAATAGTTTAGGTCTTGGAAAGCTGCTTATTGAGAAGTAATTTATTTTCTGATGATGCTAAATAAAGAACACATCAATGTACTTTTTGCCATATTCTTTGTATAAAAGAAAACATTTAGTATGAATAATGAGCAAAAGATAATAGATAAGCTTTGATTGTGTTCTTAGAAAAGATATTTTCTTTTGTTCTAACTCAAGGGAGACCCTGAGGATGCACAGGACATGCCCGCTCCAGAATTGGCCCCTGGAAGTGTTTTGGCTGCAAACTTGAGTGTTACTGTTCAAGATGATGACAGAAGTGATGGGAGCAGTTCACCATCGCCCGCCACTGATGAACCCATGCCGCAGTGTGATGCCAGTTTCAAAGAAGATGCAGGTGAAAACACAGCCTTACTAGGTAAGTAGCTGCAGATTGCAACACAAACTGATGTTAGCAGTGGTTGAAAGAAAATGAAGAAGTAAAATGCAGAAACACATAAAGGACAAATGAAAACCATAATCTCACACCTGGAAATACCATTTTAACATTTGGATAATTAACTTTTCAATTTTTTCTATTTAAGGATAGAATGTCATTTATGTGCCATTTATTATGTAACCTGTTTTTTTCTCCTTTAAGCTTTTTTTCTCCTTGAAGCTCTTTTCTGTATTGATTTTGTAGCTGCATAGCATTACATTTTTTATTTATTATAATTGTGTTTTTTTTAACAATACCCTGTTGATGGACTTTTATTATCAGTGACACTTTGAAATCATATGTATACATGGTTACCACTTGTCTAATTGTTTTCTGTCATTCTGTTAGGTAAAATAGAGTGAACTGCATTTTTTTCTTGATCACTGATGAGATTACCTTCTTTTCGTATTTGTTGCTCATTTATATTTCTTTTATGAGTTGTCTGTTTCTTCCATAGCTTGCTTTTCTATGGAGAAACTAATTTTTTCATACTGATTCTAAGAGTGCTTTGGTCTTTGTTGTATTCATTGTGTATATCCACCCCCACCCCACCCCACCCCCCATGCCTATATTTTGCTTAGATTGAAATTTAAAATTTTTATCTAGTTCAACTTCTTGTTATTTCATGATTCTGCCTTTGGTTGATAACATGCTAATGTAGAAAAGCCTGTCTCATCTCAGGGTTATAAAAATATTAACCTATGTTTTTGCTATTTGTGGTTTTGTATCTCACACTTAAATCTTTAATTCACATAGTTTGAGATGTAACTAACCTATTTTTTCTCAAATGTTTAACCAGATGTCCTAATACTATTTAGGAAATAATTTTTTTTTTAAGATTTATTTTGTTGTTTCTGACAGAGACAGAGAGAGACAGAGACAGAAACAGAGAGAAGGGGGAGGGCCCAGAGCAGTCTCCACAGCTGTATGTCATCAATTGTCAATATGATTTTGTTCCACACAGGTGGGCAGGGGCCTCCGGCATGGGAGTTGTGCCCGCCTTGAGCCCGGGGCTGAACCAGGGAGGGCGAGAACCGAACTGGGGGCCTCCCGCATGGGAAACACACCCCAGTTCAGCATATGGGTCCATATGGATTGGGGCTGGGATTTGATCCTTGGTCCCCGGGGCTGCAGAGCGAGCACTTAACCCACTGAGTCATCCCAGCTTCCCCGTGAATAATTCTTAAGATTAATCTTAAAATTATTTTGCCAAGTAAAAAAAAGTCCCATCAGATTTTTTATTATAATTGAATTAATGTACAGATTAATATTGCTTCTAATTTTAAAAATTGCCATCCTTGAAGAGGAAGTTTATTTTTCCAAATCTTTAATACTTTAACTGAACCGGTTTCTCATTTTTTTATATGTTTAGGATCTGTGAGACAAAGATAGATAGAAATATAGGCACCTAAGTTTCATACAGGTACAGAGGAGGAAAGACGGCATTGTGGGAAAAAAGGGAGACTAGACTTCAGAGAATTAGAAAGTTGAGAGGTTGATCTGTCATTGGCCCTCTCCTAACCAGCTCTCTCGCCTCCTGCTGAGACTAAACCGTCTGTTTAGAACATTCCATTGTCTTCTGCTACAGTGTATACTGATGTCATTTTTTGCATTTGCCTTTGGTCTCCAGAGTGTATATAAAATTTACTTTCTCTAGTACTTGACCACCCTTGAGATATTTAAAGACAGATAAAACTCTTATCCTGAATAAAAATCCTTTCAAAAGCAGTCTCCAGATTTTTCTGCATTCTTATTATCTGAAATGCATTACTTTGTCAGCATGCACTCTTTGGACTAAGATAATATAATTTCAAATAGAGGGAAAATAAAGGTGTGGAAAAAGAAGCTAGGTTTCAAAATAAAGTGGTAGACCACTCAGTGGAGACTTTCTGTGGACTCAGTCGTTCCATCATCCAGTTGACCTTGTACTTAGCTCTGATGTAGGTAGTTCTCCTATATTTCAGGAAGTATTCTATTACTATAAAAAATGTTTTGTGCTGAAATTATTTTGTGCTCCTCTTCCTGGTAATATTGGATTGTCTGGATTAGAATACCAGTTTCTCTTCCAAGAAACTTTAACCTCTATACCTCAGTTTCCTCATCTATGAAGTGAGGATAACAACATAGAATCTACTCTTCGTTGGACTGATATATATTGCCTAGTAAATGCTAGCTGCTGTGGTTATGGGTGGTGACACCATCTGTCACCATAGCTATGTGTTGTACTTTTAAAAACGTGCTCCACCATCACCACCTCAGTCAGACTGCATCTTTATAGCACCAGGGTGATCAGATTAATGTTGGTTAGGCGAATCCTGGAAAACCTTGTACTGTATGTGAGGAAGATGTTTATATACGTGACTGCATGGGATGGGTTGCCATTTTTACATGTATGTTTAATTTTAATTTTTTCTTGAATTGCAATCTCCAAATGAGCAGCAGTGTTTATTTAATTGAAGTTAGAATATGCAGCTGGTTGATGCTGACTTTGCTTTCTTGTAGAAGCAGGCAGGAGCGACCTTCAGCATGGAGGACTGTCTCCTGGCACACTTTCTACGGACAACAGCCCGGACATAGCTTTGAATTAAAGGACATTTTATTTTTACTTTAGCAGTTTGTATATTTAAAAATAATGTACATTCCTTTACCTTTCAGGTTCTGATTTGATGATATATGAAGACTAAGATATTTTATTCTGAGACTTGATTAGTCTTCATGTATGTACTAAAATATATGGTCTATAGTGAACAACGTTACGAGAGTCTGTTACAGAAGAGACGACTAGGGAAGGCACGCTAACGTAAAGGATGGGTGGTGGTCTTGGATTCTAGACTAGCTACTATGGTACTGTACAAACAAGGTTAATTGTCTCAGCGATGGTTTGAGACGAAGCACACTGACTTTAAGACTAGTTGAAGTGGGATTGTGTAATTAAATTCAGTAATTGATGGCATCTCTTTTCCCTGGAGGAAGAACCTGACAACACTTCTTCAGTGTTGTTTTCTATTTGGGATTAGGAAAAAAGCACTAGGTGACTTTAGGGTTTGCACTTTTCCCTTTTATTACCTAATTTCTTGTTACACCTTGAGGGGGACGGAAATTTGTTCGTTTATTTCTACAAATAAAAATGCTAAGATTCTGTATTTGACATGAGCATAAAATTCTTCATTGTTTTAAGAAAATCAAGTAGGCAGAGTGAATTTTTTTTTTTTGTAAATGATGAATATATTGGTTCCAACAGCAATTTAATGTTTATAGTTAAAAGGATGAATGATGGAGAATTTTGATTGTTGTAACAAAATAATCAATTTTCTTGATTAATTTTAAAGCAAACTTAATGGCCATGACCTTGTTTTATCGTGTATCCTCTTTACTTGTTTGTTCTTGTATGTAGGTGAAAAGACCAGGCTTATTAACGCTTTGGAACCCACTCTCTTGAGTTTATAAAGTGATTAAATAGCCCATCCTTGAACTCCTGCTTTTCTGACATTTGTTAAGAGGTAGAACTTGAGGAAGATGAGGGACGAATTATCTTTTAGAACTTGAAACTATAGTCCTTTGTTGCTTCTAAATTAGTTACTATGTATATCTTTATTTTGTGAGTAAAAATAAATGTTTACTGAGAAAAGTACATATATATTTTTTAAGATTTCTATTTTATTGTTTTTGACATAGAGACAGAGACAAAGAGAAGGGAGGTGGGCAAAGCAGTTTCTACAGGGCTACCTCATCAATTTTTGACATAGTTTCATTCCACACAAGTGGGCTGGGGCCACGCAGGGTGGGAACCAGGTTGGGGGCTTCCCGCATGGGAGGCACACCCCTGTGAGCCAGGGGCTGAAACAGGGCCTCCCACATGGGAAGCTTGCCCCAGTGAGAACTTAACTGGGGCCACACCCCAGTTCAGCATATGGGCCTCACAGGCTGGGGCTGGGATTTGATCCTCCATACCCTGGGGCTGCAAGGCGAGTGCTTAACCCGGGCAGCTTGAAAAATGTATTTTAAAGAATTCTTAAGCTGTATCTAAGATACAAAGTTTTATGTAGCTTTTTTTTTTTTCTTCAAACTGTTTACCACACTTTGATTGCCAATTGTAGTGAAATACTTGGTGAGTTAACAGTTTTACTGAAGTAAACTCTGGTTAGATTCAATTTGAGCTATTAAAATAGGAAATTTGTCTTACTTTGAGCTCTCATTTATACAGCCTCAGAGTAGGTTTCTGTAATGGCCATTATCTTTGCAATCTGAGTTCTGTGGGTTCCTTGTAAATAGCAAACTATGTCCTTGATTCTATACCAGGTAGACTGTTTGCCTCTTTGTATTATTAAGAAACATACTAGGGAGAAATGCTTTCAAATTAATTAATTCTTCCCAGTAGCCAGTGAAGCTGACTTAGATCAAGGTTAGTTGTTTTTCATAATTATAACCTACCGTGTTTCCCCGAAAGTAAGACATCCCCCAAAAATAAGACCTGCTTACAGTTTTGCCTCTCGCTGAAATACGTATAAAGCATCCCCCCGAAAATAAGACCTAGCGCATCTTTGGGAGCAAAAATTAATGTAAGACACTGACTTATTTTCAGGGAAACAGGGTAAGACACTGTCTTATTTTCGGGGAAACGGTATTTCCTAATCAAGGGCTGCCAAAGGTAGCTTTCCTTAATTCATAAGTTTGAACACTAGACGAGATTGGAAGAATTGTAGTCTCATCTCTAGAAATGTACCGTAAGTCTTAATAGCAGAAAAAGAAATTAACAGAAGACAGAAAACTCTTAAGTACTTGAAAAAAGTTTTTGATAGTTTTTTTAAAAGATGGAAATAAGTATAATAAAGGAGAATCAAATATTACCAGAATTTTAGCTGAAACAAAGTTGATAAATGTTGGGAATATGGGGACTGTAAATGAAGAATGAAAGAGTGTACTAAATCAGAGACTTAGTTAAGGTTAATTATTTATGGCAGTAATCATTTTCCTAATAATAATTGTCATAGAAGCCTTTTGTTCACAAATAATGTAGAAAGTGGTTTTTTTGTTTTTGTTTGGTTGGTTTTTTTGTTTTTGTTTTTTTTTAACTTTGAAAAGTTTGCAGGCAACATGTGAGAGGTGGTATATCCATGAATGTGAATGCCTAGCCTGCTGCCAGCCCGTGTGCTGCCTCTGTGGCTCCCATCAGAAAACCAGGAGGTTCCGGAAGAGAGATGTGGAAACACAACACCCTGTGTCAGGTAATTATTCCTTGATGGCTGTCTTTTTAGGGAACTTGAATATACAAAGTTGGTCCCCATAGTTACTGAGGAATGATGACAATAAAAGGCCGAATTGCAGTGCAACCATCAGCAGTTTACTCTCTTTGTGGGTGTACGATGACAAAACCTCCTGAAGCGAACCATTGGTCTGACCTCAGTAACATCAGGATTGAAGCTTTGTACCTTAGGCAACCTTCCCACAAAAGGCATTCTGTAAGAGAGCTCAGCTAATCAGTGACCCTTGGACAATACTGAGTCTTAAACAAGTAGTAAATCCTCTCTGTGTACTTTATAATATACTTGCTGAAACAAGGACTGCTGGAATCATAAACAGTAAATAATACAGTACCTTCAAGTACAGATGTGTCCTCATTTGGATGAAATACCCATTGAAAGCCAATTCTCCACTTAAGATAGTTTAGTTTGGCAACAGTTTATTTTGAGCACCTTAAAGTTTATGTACTCAATGAAGGCTGAGATTAAATCAGCACATACCTGCTACTAACTAGAACTTGAAGTTCAATTATGTGTGCTGGTTAAAAGCAGTTTCTTCAGGCTTAGTGTAAACCCTTTGTGATTTACAAAGCACAAGGCGTTGGCATAAACCAAAGCTAGTCTTGTGGTATAACAAATAATAGTGTTTCTGTGATGCAACAACCAATTAGAAAAGCCATGTATACCTTTCTCAGTTAATGTAGTTTTTTGAGTTTTAAAAACATGAGCATTTCATTTTGAAAAGAATGCATGTATCACTAAATTATAAGTGAAATTTCTATCCATAGTAATGCAGCAGCTAGAAATTGACCCTTATTCTAACAGCATAGCATAAAATAAGTTGTGATCTGAAAAAAGTGGCTGGGTGTTACATTAATTTAAAAATGTTATGAGAATAAAAAGTCAATCCATTATTTTTGATGAAATGTAGGCTTGTGTATTTTGGGCTGAGGAACACCGTTACTTCTATGGGCTGACTGCACTTAACTTAGCCCCAGGATAATGTAAGTGCTTTTGGAAGCATCTTATGGATTTTTCTGAGAATAGTGATTGCTTAAAAATAAGCAGACCAGATAGAAAATGAAATCACAAAATGTCTTAGATAGTAGATGCAAGAATTTTAACAAATATGTCATTATTTCCATGCCTTTCTAGATAACCTTTAAAATGTTATCTTAACGCGCCATTATTCAAAATATCATTTAAAATAGGTGTATGATTATTCTCCATGGCAAGGTGAGTCATTATAAAATGTATAGAACAGTGCATGCTGCTTAAAGTTATGTAAAAATGTGTATGTAACCTGTAAGAATAAAAAGTGATGCCATTTCTTTAAAATTGTTTAAATTAATAATAAACTGTTAAAGAGAATTATTTTAAAGTTATATTCTAGATTCCCAAATCTTTTTGAAAGTATCTCTATCTACCCTTAAGATGTTACTTTGCTTTTCCTTTTAACAGGTGATTTGAAAATCTCCAGGCTAGAAACTGGAACTAGAAAATCCAGAGAATTCAAGATGTCTTTTAACATGACAGTTACATTTCACTTGTCTGAGTACACTAAAAAGTTGACTGCGGGGGATGCTGGTATAGCTCAGCAGGTTGAATGCTTCCCTTGCAACCACAAGGTCTGGGGATCAAACCCCAACCCTGGCCTGTGCCAATCTGTATGCTGAACTGTGGTACAGCTGCTAACCACGGATGAGATAGCAGGCTGAAGTCTGCCTTATGTGGGAGGCCCCCAGTTCGGTTCCCACCTCACGGCTGCTCATCCACTTGTGTGGAATGTAACTATGTCACAAATAGTGATATACAACTATGGAGACTGCTCTGGACCCTCCCTCTCTCACCTCATAAACAATAAATAATTTTTTTTTAAGTTGACTGCAGTTATTGAACCACAGGATTATAGTTTCTTACATTTCTGGTAAAATTATCTCCGCTTTTAAACATGTTTAATGAAGAATCTATTTCTGCTGTTTAAGTGTAAATGATCAGGAGATACACACATTCTAAATTTACTTTTCTTTGTGACTTAAAAGCAGTCTTCCTTTCAAATAAACAGCAAGACTGATCTTGAAATGATTTGCAGTAGTCATTGTATTCAGAGTTCATGTTTGCAAATTTGCCACTAAAATTGTTTTGTAACCTTAAATCAGTGTGTACGGCAAAATGTAGTTTGTGGACACTCACAAAATGGTGAGAATTTCTGAGTTTTCTGACATGCATGTTGCCCAGTTGAGGCTAAACAAGATTCTTGCTTCAGCTCTCAAAACCGTCAACATATCCTTTTCATGGTCAAATTAGTGCCACATTTTCTGAAATTTTGTAGTTTTTGCTGATTTCAGTTTAAAGTGGCTCCCAAGTATAGTTCTTAAGTGCTGCCTACTGTTCTTAAGTGTAATGCTAGAGAAAAATCTGTTTGATATAGATAAGCTTCCGTTTCATTCGAGTTCCAGTGCTATTGGTCACGAGTTTGGTGTTATCAGAGAACAATAGGTCCTGGACCCTCAGACTGGGTTGCTTCCAACAGTGGTAGTTATCTTAGATGTCTGAAGGCATTCCTATTATCAGGTTGGGTCCTTACTTTAAGTAGATCCCTTTCTTGAGGGATTCCTAAGATAAAATGTATTATAAATCTAGGAATACTGGTCTTTTGTCATTATTACAAGATTGAAACTTGTACTTAAAACTAGGTTGGTTTTCTTGAACTTTTGCTGAGGATTGGACTGGAAGGTAATTCTTTTTTAACAAATAATTTTCCCCTAAAGTTTATGCTTTGAAAATACCTTTGTAAATAAGGAATTTTTCATGATTTTTTTCCAAGAAAAAAATACCATCAGATAATAGAGTTTATAAAAAAGAACTTTAATGTAAGGCACTGTTGTCCAAAGTTCAATGAAGGGTAAGAGCCCAAGGTCATCTGCCCCACATGGGCAGAAGGGTAGATCCCATTCAGTAACTTCACAGGACCGTTCCTTGGTGATACTTCCCAAAGCAATGATTCACATTTTTTCCTTAAACTAGTAGCATCTTGATAGAAAAACACCAGAAAACTATACTAGCCATTATAGCCCAGAAAAGGGTTTCTAAGAGTTCCCAGCTTTGTAAGAGGCCCAAGAAATGCATTTATTCTGTTGTCGATTAAGTTCCCATGACAAGAAAAGCTAAAGTTACAAGTATGTCCTTTGGTTCAAACCCTGCTTAATGAGAAGTTAAGAGCTATGTACACAAATGAATTCAAGGCTCAAACTTCAGTTTGCCACCTGCTGTTTCAAAAACTGATTTCACCTCAAAGGCTGTGTACAACAAACTCAATGTCTTCATTTCCTCTCATTAAATATATTTAACACTGGAACCTAAAGAAAGCTGTATCCTTGACTTATCAGAAGCCTGTAATTTGCTTTAAAAACAGGCACCTTCTTTAGTGCTAAAGACCTAATTTTTATGCAATAATTTTTTTTGTGGGGGTGGCTGGGGGTAACTTACATGCTATGGATAACCATGAGCAAGACGCCTAAAAGACATTTTTCCAAGTTCTTACCAAAAATCCTTCTAAAGGAAAAAGTCACCGAGGAAGCACAACTTTACTAACATGTTAAACTGTGGTTTATGTGCATTCCCCTAAGCAGTCCACTTAGGGTTTTAAGTTATAACAAATCACATTGTTTAGTATAGCTGAACAAAAAGGGTGGTTCTGATGAGGTATTATTTTGACATTTTGGTCTCAGAAGGTGTTTCCCCAGTATCCAATGTCTTCAACAACCGGAAGAGGCCAGCAGCTTCTCGTATCCTACTGAACTCAATACAGAATGCCTGCACTTCTATAAACAAGTCCTGCACATTAATAATTTTGTTACGGATCAAGGACTGAAGAAAGACACACACAAGACGAACCAAACGATTCTGAAAAACAAAAAAATTTTAGTGTGCTCATTTACTTGGGCAGGTATTTATAAAATTTATAAAAATCTCTATTACTTACCTGCATATATTTATCCTTAATTTGTTCACAAGTAGAGATGCAATTTGATATATAAAGGTGAATAAATTCAGGAGGTAGATCAACAGCTGTTGTTAGTCTGTTTCATAAAGTTAGAAATCAAGGCTGTTAATTTTATTTGCTAACAAAACATCCTGTTAACCATAAAATATAAAATTTCCTTTGGTCATCTAGTGCTAATTTTTGATATGACCAATTATCTAGCTTTATATATACATATGCAAATGTACGTAGGCATGTGAAAAAGAATGTAACTTTTCCCCCTTAAGCACTGAGGAATTAGTGAACCAGTGTCCCAAGGAAACACTGCCAGTCTGCTGGGGTTGTGACAAGTGCCTTTCACTCTTAAGGGTAATGCACTATGATGGTGTGGGGGTGGCACAGAGAGCAACCGTGCCCTTGGAATAACTGATAAAAAGACGTAGACATTCTTGGAATAGTGGCAAACCTCTAGTAAAGACAGTAACTGCTCTAAGAATGTAATGAGGGGGAAGAAGTGAGCTCTCAACCCTAAGAGCTTGAACAAAATGTAGCCCCTGGAAGAAGAGTAAGTCTGTTTTCAGCAAGCAGCTACCCCGTTTTGCCAGTGATGGAAAAAAAAAAACTCATGCATCCTCTCTCCCCAGCCAAAAAGGACACATTGTCTTATGCCCATACTTGGGATCACCTGGCTTCTGGCCAGCAAATTTTTCACCAGCTGATAAAAAGGACATATTCTTTAGTACATCTTCAAGTAGGTTAAAAGTTCCCAACTTAAAAACAAGAGTTCTGGGAAAGCCAGGATGGCTCAGCGGGTTAAGCGCTCACTTTGAAGCCCCGAGGACCGAGGATCGAATCCCGGTTCCAGCCCAGGTGGACCCACATGCTGAACTGGGGTGTGCTTCCCGAATGCGGTGAGGCCCCCAGTTCAGTTCAAAAAATAAAAACAAAAAAACAGTTCAAAAAAACATGGTGTCATTGAAGTTCAGTTGCGTGCCACTTAGAATGGGTTTCCCTATGTAGCAGACAGACCACATAAACATACAAGCACCCAAAACGGCACCACATGAAAGGAAACCCTGGGACAACCTCAGGCAAACCTGGACATAGGCCACCCTATATATAAACAGCTTACTAAAACACGGCTCCCAAGTTACTCCCCTGAGCCTATTAAATTCATAACTTGCCTAAAACATCTGTGAGGAAAATAAAATGGGAAAACACTGTACAGGACACCTCAAGAAGGTAATGCATGTTTTCCCTGACAGTGACAACAGAGTAAGGAGACAGAGTCAAAGGTTGGGTTAGGACTTCTAAGGATGACAATCCCAGAATTCTCTCAGCCCTTAGAACCTATACTTCCCATGACATAGATGTAGTCACTAACAAAAAATAATGTAACATCTGCATTTGTGTACTGTTAAAAAATGTACAACTATACAGAGAGAAATTTCAACAATTTTCATTTATGCTTCTATTAATATCTATTTGAAATCCTGCTCTCTGAGTTCTTACAAGTATATGCTAAACATTCACATGCAGTGAACACTAAAGCTCAGATTATTTATTTAATGGGTTTCCTCAGGCTAACAGTTCTTCCCTCTGGCCATTTAATCAGGATCTACATACTCCCACATTTGATCAAGCATAGAAACTTACCGATTTACAACTTCCATTGAATGTAAAGACATGTCCATATTGACCAGGACTGAAAAGTACTCAGTGATCTGGCTGGACTGCATTAACTTCAGCAGCATCTCTATGGCGACTAGAGGGTTGTTCTCCACTAGGTCAGGAAGTTTGGCTGGAGTGAGGCCAATATGATAAACAAGTTTGGGGTCTTTTTCCAACTCACCAAGGAGCTAAGTACAATATTTAAAGAGAGAGAGAGAGGCTCGAGTAAAATTAGACATTCTCGTTCCTGCATACAAAAATACATATTTTATATAAAAAGCCATAAAATTATCTGCACTGAACCAACTTCATAAATTTCTTCCCTCAAACTCATGATCATAATGACTTGATACTTTTCAATTCACATTTGAATTATAAAAATATTAAAATATAGACATCTTCAGGACAGTTTATAAATGTGCCTGTGATTCCTCCTGGCTATTAAAACCAGACTCAATATTGTCAGGTTGGACAAAATATTGTCTGGACTGTAACATCATCCTTAGGTCCTTGGTAAGTTTCTTAATGTCATCTGTTACAACCAAAAATAATCTTAATTACCAACTAGTTCTAAAAAGCACAGACCAGAGAACTGAGGAACATCCAAAACAATAGCCCAGCCCAGCCCCAGGTGGAGAAGAGAAATCCCTGAGAAGTGAGGATGGGAAGAGGGAGATCTGATCTGCAACTCATCAGTTGGCTCATGGTTTGAGTCACACTCACTCTTCGTAATGCAAATAAGTATCCTCAAAGAGTTTCTTTCTGCCAAATAAGTACTTTTTCTTTAAAATTTTCTGTTCTTTCCCCTATCTACTTGTATGTACCACAGTAGACTGTCTGAGGGTGGTCTAATAAGCATAGTGACCTACAAACAGCTATTTACTTGACTTTGAAAATATTATTTTTGATGGTAAACTGGACATCCACTGACAAGTTCTAATGTGAAAGTATACAAACTGAATAAAACTCACCAACCAGAAACCACTCATAGTATGTCCTTGCCTTTCCAAGGGGAGTCTTCCAGTTGAGCAGAAGGGGCTATTTTGACTCAAATCCACTAAACCAGCTGTGTGACGGGGGCTACTTTACCTGAGCGTTTTTCCGCCTCTATAAAATGCTAATGAATCTGCTTACCCTCAGGAGAGTTACTGTCCAGTGTCTAGCTGGCGCATGGCAGGAGCAAAGTGCCAATAAAGTGAGACCTACCTACCTCTCCTCTCCCAGAGTCAAACTCTCCCAAATAAACACTGATAATATTTTGGTCATCACCCCACCGCATGGGAGGGACAAAATAAGAGCTCCAGAGACCCAAAGATTTTGAATCCCAAAATGTCCTACTGCTGGCACATGCTGACAGTAGCATTTTACTGTTCATTTATCACATTACATAAAACAAAAAATAAAAAGATAAGTTTTGCCATAAATACATACCTGTGTTTGTTGGGGAGAAGATAAGGGGCTTTTGAAGGCTTTGGCCATTATTCGCTTGATCTCCACCCCCGTGCTATTCTTAACACACATTGATTTGTCCCACTGAATTGAATGGTCTGGCTCTGTTGGATTTAGCCATGCCAGTTCATCTTCACAGATGTGGAGTGGAGGTGGTGGGCGAATAAACTCTGGCCGAAAATGGCCTGTAAATGAAAGTAATATCTAACTGCTTTTATCAGGAAGCTAACACCTGTGCACATCGTATCCATCTCACACTTAATGAAGTGTACTAAATATCTTTTCAATAAGGAAAACATTAAAAAACTCAGACTCCAAAACCAGAAGAAATGATACACAAAATCAGTTTCATTCAGAATACAGACAAGAAAATGAAACACTGGTATAACATCATTATGCCAGAGACCAATGTTTTTTTAGAGGGAGGAGAGGAAAGCATCACCACAATCTGACAACTTTTAATTTGAACATGGTCACTCAAAAACAACAGGATGATGCAACCTGCTATGTTGGCAAAAGTCTTTTGATGGAAAAAATCAAATACTCTTCGCTCTCACTAATGCTACTTAGTAGTCACTACTTTATTCAGAGACCACTATGATTTGTACCAGTTCTATCTTTGCATCTTATAACTCTAAAGTGACAAATTACATGGGGATGAAATGGCAGGAAAAGAACTATGGCTGACTTTGGAAATTTTCAAGTGAATCTAGAGATGTTCATAAATCCCTGAATTGACAAATGCCA
>PVKE010015313.1:0-33635 GCA_004027555.1 Craseonycteris thonglongyai
GTCACCAGAAAGCATAAGAACATATATATAGAAGGAGGGATGGTGAGAGAAAGAACTGGGGAAGTACATGGGAGCTATAAATCACTCAAGGTCTTAGATGACATTTAAGATATTTTAACTTTATGATAAGAGGGATATATGAGTAAAATATGATGCAGCCAAGAATCATCAGTGAATGTTTAATATAGAAATCACTTTAATCAGTCATAGAATAGTAATGTCATCTCAAATATCCATCCTAAAATTATTTATTAACTATAACATTTTTTAATTATAATTACAGAGTAGAGTAACTAAACAACACTTTACATGGTTAAAATTCACATGACAAATAAGACTGATGGGATCATGTGCTTCTGGATGCATTACTCTGACACATTTCAACTAAAAAACTTTATCAAGAGAAAATATCAAAAAATCCAAAACTAAATTAAAAAAACTAGTTTGTAGTTTTCAAAAATGTCAATTTTATGAAAGACAAAGAAAAGTTGAGGAAATTTTTTAGGTTAAAATAGAATAAAGTGAGTGACAACTAAATGCAGTAAAGGATTCTGGATGCTAACATGTAGTGGGAGAAACAGTTATTGTAAAGAACATTATTGGATGGGGAAGCTGGGATGGCTCAGTGGGTTAAGCGCTCACTTTGTAGCCCTGGAGCCCGAGGATCGAATCCCAGGCCCGGCCCATGCAGACCCACATGCTGAACTGGGGTGTGCCCCCAGTTCAGTTCTTGCCGGGGCCTATGTGGGAGGCTCCGGCCCAGTTCCTGCCCTGCACAGCCCCGTGCCCACCTGTGGAGTGAAACTATATGGAAAACTAATGCTTTCAACTATGGAGACTGCTCTGGGCCTTCCCCTTTCTTTCTGTTTCTCTCTGTCTCTCTCTATCAAAAAAACAACAACAATAAAAATAAATCTTTAAGAACGTTATTGGAGCAAGCAGCATATTAAAACATGACTGTACATGACTAGTACATTATTAGATGCAATATTAATATTAAATATATATTTTCTACAATTTAAATTATACTATAGTTACATAAGAGTCTTGTTCTTAGGATACATAGAGAAGCATTAAGGTTAATGCTGCATGATGCATGCAATCTGCTTTAATTTTCACAACAAATATATAAATGATGTGCATGGAGAGGGAAGGTGGGAGAGAGATAAGAGGGAGGAGGAAGGAGAAAACAAATCTGACAAAAAATGTTAACAACTTTGAGAAGAGTAGCACTCTGGGTTCAGTGAGGAGGATGAATTAGAAGTGGTCCTACCTGGTTATAGACAGATCAGTGGGGAGGGTATAGAGTTATCCAAGTGAATGATGAGGGTGTCCTTCCATGATTCATTGGAAACATTAATGAAAAGAAGCAGAATCAAGAACTCGGTGATTTACTGGCCATAGCAAAGGAGGAAGGTAGTCAGGCATTTGATATACTTGTATACTCAGCTATTTTGATGGTGATGCTAATCCATGCAGTAGAGAACCAAGGATAAACCCAGGAAGAGAAAGTATTGGGTTAGTTTAGTATTTGAGGCACCTATAGGATTGTTACAGGAGAATATCCAGTAAGCCGTGATCTACATGGATTTATAACTTAGGGGACAGACATTGGGAGAAATATAGTTTGGGGTTCACATTTTATAATTTCAAATATGCTTTTTGAATCATTGAATGGGGTGAAATTTCCAGATAAACACTAATGTTTTAGCATTTGTCAAGGGAAGAAGTAGAATACAATACAAATGAATTGTCATAGAATACAAATGAATTTGTATGGAAGTGACACTGAAAGCCAAGTGGAGTATTTGAATAAAAACAACAATACTGATATTAAACAACTTTGTACGGCAGACTATCCCGCAGAAAATTTGAATTCAAATGAAGGTAGTCCTATTTAATGTTAACATTTGTAAATGTGTATGACCTATATTTATATTAAGTAGTGATGATTGTGATTCCGGAGATGAAGAATGAAATTGGAAAGAAAAAGAAAATATACCAAATAAAAAACCATTTACCCAAATTGCTGATATAAATGCTTTAGTTTTGCAAAAACTAAGAGCAAATTCTACACCTCTTTGTGTTTTGAAACTAGTGCTAAGTGACGAATTTTTTGAAATGATCACCATAGAAGCAAATAGATATGCAAATCAAAAGATAAAGGACCAGAACTCAAAAAAGGGCAAGGAGTGGTTTTCAGTATCAAGTGATGATATTAAAGCATACTTTTTGTTATGTATCATAATGTCACAAGTAAAAAAATCTGAAATAGTTATCTACTGGTAAAAAAGAGCAATATTAGAGGCACCAACATTTTCAAAAACTATCAAACGTTTCTTCGCTATATTACATTTTCTTCACTTTGTGAATAATGAAACTCTATGTAAAGAAAACAGAACACAAAAAGTGAAAATTATAGTTCACTATTTGAATGAAGATGTTTCCCTAGATGAGTCAGTGATGAAATTCAAAGGAAGGCTGGGATATGTGCAATTTATAGCTACCAAAAATGCCAGATTTAGCATCAAGGTATATAAGTTATGTGAGTCTGGTGCTGGATATTGCACCTGCAAATGTTGAGTTAAATAATAAATAGTATTTTTTTGCTCACATAGAATTTTATTTAATTTCTATGTCAAAGGGTTAAACTCATGGATTAGCATTATCCTAACCACTGGGAATTAGACATTTACTTTCAATCATGATTCTGATCACCAGGGAAGCCCATAGCAGACACTCTAAAGCTCATCTACACAGTTCTCTTCTCTTAGGCTCAAGAGATATTATGTGCTGTCCCCCTGTGTATGCAAGGATAATATAGCTAGTTTTAGACAAACAATTGCAATCTACATCTCTTTTCATCTGAAGAACTAAATTGCTGACATGTATGTGTGTGAATATGTGTTTATGCATATATACTGTCCAAGAAAACCTGCACTTGGTAATGTACCTACAGCATAATGTAATCTACATTTGATTTTCAAATTGACCTTCAGAAGACAGTTGCCTCTAAAGTGTCCAACACCTTGTGTGGACTTTGTATGAATTAAGTGAAAAAAAGAAGGCTTTGTTGTAGTAAGGCACCAACATTGAAATTTGTAGTAAAAGAGAAAAGAATCTTAGACATTTATTTTATTCAGTCAGCATCTGGATGCTGCCCCATTATCAGGTATCAGGGTTTGGAGAATGCCAATGACAAACACCCACTGAGGTGTAATTTTGAAATCTCTTAAAACTAGAGAATCAATTATGTTCCATTAAATACAATCATTCTATTCCTTGAGAGACTTTCATTGTTTATTATTCTCTTAGTAGTCACATGGAGTTGAATATAGAAACTTCTCCATTACCTAGCCAATTCTACTGTGATTGCAAGAGATCTCCCACTGCCCTAGGACATTTTTCCAAACATGCTGTATTTTTTCCTTTCTCAGGATACAAAATAAAATTTCCGGTAGATAACACTTTCTTTTTTTTTAAACCATTTAGTTCTAATTTGAATGGATGCTCAACAGGCAAGTAAAATTTGCTTAAATTTATATTTTGAAGTAACTGTAAACAATGAATTTAACATAGCCAATTTGAATTTTCACGTGGCTCAAAAAATAAACCAAAAGAAGCTGATAAACATTTCTATTTTCTGATTGTATTGAAGTAGTTTTATATGTATGATATTATAAAAGGCTGCATGCTTATAAATATTCCCAGTGAAGATAATTGTTTAAATCCATTATAGCTTCCATGTAAATAAGCTTATTTTGGTTAAAGATGATACAGATTTATTTAATTAGTTAAAATCTGGGTTTTATATTTTATTAACATAATTAAATGTGGGGAGACGACAATGTATATTTTTAAAATTCAGTATATAATTTCATTGTCCTTTACCTTTGAGGAGAAATTAAAAATGTTTTATTATTTCCTCAAGCCAGGAAATTATGAGGCATAAATAAATTAATCTCAGAGAACAATGCAGTTTAAGATGTTTTATACTCAGACAGTTGAATCTTCCTAATTCTACATTGGGAGGACAAAACATAATTTTTTTAATCTGAAAACTATTCATATTCTTCTGGAAAAACCTTTATACTAGACCATTATATCTAATGATTCCTCAGCCAAAGGCAATTTTCTTCACAAGGCATAAAGTCTAATTTCAGTTATGTCCATGATAACTAGAATTTATTTTCATAAACTAGGTTCTGTCTAGAATCCAATGTAGGCAAGAAGAAATGAGGTCACAGGGAGGCAGAGGAAAGGAGAAGAAAACAAATACACACACAGAATATGATCATTTTCTTTCATAATATGGGAATTTTTCTACAATAGAATTAAAACCAGTGAGCTTAGGTAATAATATTTGAGAGCACTACAGGATGACCATTGCAAAATCTTCTCAGGAATTACTAATTCGACCTGGTTTTAATTTTATATATTTATATGTGGATTAACTTGCTATTAAAAAAATTGTGATCTTACATATGAACATAGAAAATTATTGAAAACCGAACAAACAGTGGAGTATAAGGACAACTGAGCAACAATTAAGGAAAACGTAATAGAGCAAAGAGATACAAGAGGTGTGATAAAAACAATTTGATGAATGTTTAAATAAAAAAATTGTTACAGTAAAAGACACATTGCCATTAACTCTTCTCAAAATATTCCCCCTCACCCCGAACACACTTATCCCATCGTTCTCACCGCTTTCTAAAGCAGTTCTAGAAGTCTTCTTTTGTGTGTCTTTAGTTGAGTTGTCATGGCTGCCTCGATATCCTGAATTGATTTAGGTTGCACATCACTTCTGGTTTGGCAATTTCTGTCAAATATAAACATTACAATGTGCCTCATTCACCAGTTCTGGCACTGTGGATTTCTGGCCATTACCTGAAGTCAAAATGACCATGAATGGTAAGCATTTTTAATTGATTCAGGACATCAAGGCAGCCACAACAATGCAACTAAAGACACTTAGGAAAGAGGATTTCCAGAACCGCTTCAGAAAATGGCAAGAACAGTGGGATAAGTGTGTTCAAAGTGAGAGGGGTGTTTTGAGGGGGATTAATGCCAATGTGTCTTTTACTTAAACAAATATTTCTAACTTAAACATTCACTATGGTTTCTGATCACACCCTGAACACATATAATACAAGTTTAATAAGTTTAATAATTGCAACTGTATTTGCTTTAAATAAGGAATACAAAAAATGTAAACCTGAACAATGAATATCTTCTAGAAGACTAGAAAAAATAACTCTTTAAAAGATTTACTAAAAGAAAAAGAAAAACATTTTTAAGAAAACTTCTGGGGAAGCCGGGATGGCTCAGTGGATTATGCACTCACTTTGCAGCGCAGGGGGCTGAGGATCGAATCCCAGCCCCGGCCCGTGCGGACCCATATGCTGAACTGGGAGCTCCCCTAGTTCAATTCTCTGTCTGTCTCTGTATCTCTCTCTCTCTCTCTCTCTCTCTCTCTCTCTCTCTCTCGTCAAAAATAAATAAATAAATAAATATATATATATATATATATTTAAAAAAAAAGAAAACTTCTGACTGGGTGTACTAACATGTATCTTCACAGAACCAGAAACAGATAGCATAAAGATGGCATAAAATAAAATAAGCAATAACAGGAATATCAAATGAAATTAAAGTAATTACCAATAATTTTGAAAAAACAAAGTTGAAAATATTACTTAAATTATTAGGTAACTACTAAAATAAACAAATCTATGATGAGGGACAAATCTATGACCTTATATCATTAAACATGTAAGGGAATAGATTTTGGTACCTGGACTACAAGATAGCTTGAACATGGTAAGTGTTCTAGAAGAATACCAGATAAATGATACAGACATAATTTTGAATGTATAGCTGATTTTACAACAAAATAAGTGGAATTTTAGATATATACCTTGGAAAAACACTTGCATACATGCACCAGGAAACATCACCAACAATGATTTCAAAATTTTACATAACAATTTAAAATAGAAAACAACCTAAATGTACATTAATACAGGTGAATAGATAAATAGATTAGGACTGAAGCCATACATATAAATTATTTATAGTTCAAAATGTGGGAAATTGAATTAAGTATCATTTAATTAATAGGCAAATAGAAAATAACAGGTGTGCAAAGCAATGGTATATTATCTCAGCATATGATTCTGATTACTCTTGTACTATTGAGAGAAAGGAAATGTAATTTAACAGGAGTGGATGTAAGCCTTCAGTACCACCTGCAATATTTTATTTCTCAACCTTTTTTATCTTAAAGATGTTATAATAATAAAAAATAATAATAAAGGAAATGAATACAATTAGCTTTCAAGTAAAATGTTCAAATGCATAAAAAAGAAAATACACAAGGAATTGAAATGAGACAAAGATAAGCATCTAGGAGCTATCTTTAACAGAAAAAATTAACATAATTAATAACTTGACATCTGAAAAATCTAAACATTTTACATATGTTTTCATTTCTATATTTATAATTTTAACATTTAAAAGCAACATATGGATAGAATTTCTTTTTTAGCCAAGATAAGCAGACACTTAGGAACTAATAACTTTACAAATTCACAGAAATGAATCTGAAAGACACCTGAAAGGTCTTTTTTTTTTTAATGAGTAAAAGTATTGAGGTTCTGTTACAGAAGATGTTCTTCCTTAAATTTTAACATGTATTAGAACTGAGTTTAATTTTTGGTTTGTTTATCTTTTCCACTAAGCCATGAATCATAAATGCTCTAGTGCTTTACTTCCAGCATTGCAGTTATCATGAGCTATAACACATATGTTCTGTTTTTGTGTGTTTATGAGAAGATAAAATAAATCTGTTGTGTTTAAAGGGATCTTATTAAATTAAATAAACCCAAGGACCTAACATAATTCTCTTTCTTTCAGCATAAGAATACCCCAACTTGATTAGTAACAACTATTCCCATGCCCTGAAAATGTAAGTTCTTTAAAGAAAGCTGTGTAAAGCTGTATGGTAGAATTTACCATTTATTCTTGTTACTCTCGATCGTATTAATGAAAACTGAGTGACAACTTTGCTGCATGGAAAGGAAACAACTTATTGATGTGTCATATATAATGCCATGATTAGATTGTACTTTACATAACACAAAATCTCTGATTTTTAAAAAATGTCCTCTTGAACCATTACTATTGATATTTTAGGCTCATCCATTACTATTGATGTCATCAGCGCATATTTCTTTCTTCTCTTCTCTAAAAGTAATTTTACATGCATGATAAGAGAAAGCATTTGTGGCTTCACAAAAAGACATAGACAAGAAAGGGACTTGTTAGAAAGTAACTGATACAAACAATTTTATATTTCAGGGTCCTGAAGTTTATTTCAACTATAGATAGTTCCAGTAATATGATTAATTCTAATCGCATTTAACTGAATCTTGACTTCTAAAGATTTTTAAGGATGAAGTAATGTAATATTGAACACCTTATTAAAATAATTAATAGGCATGAAAATTGGAACTCAGCCTAGGGTATCTTAAGCTGAATCATTATGGTCACTGTTTACTTTATAAATCATGCATATTTGTAGCAGGATGTGTCCCACTAACAGAAAAGAAAAAAACTGATAATTATTAAAAATAATTATATTAAAAAGCTGAGAGTGAGAAAATTTATATATTCTTTAAGAACTTTTTAAAGAATATTGATAGTTAAAATGAACTCAGTGAAACATAAAATATAAAGCATTCTCATAAATTATATGTTCTAATAGCTAATGATAGCTAAATGTCAGAAAATAATATACTCAATGAACCATATATTTTCCTGAGATACTCTTTGATCTTAACAATAAATCTGAATAACCAAAGCATTTTGAGGTTCATGGTTAAAACAACAAAACTTTTTTTTTATGGACAGACTACCCCTAAAAATCTAAGATTTGATCCAATAATATTATTGCAGTGAAATATGCTCCACACTTTGCTCTGTTAATAAGACACTATCCAAGTTTTTGGGGAACACAACAGATTAAATAACTCACTTGCAAGGCATTCATCTCTAGGGAGTCAATTATCTCAATGTGGTTGCTAGCTTGTGATGAGAGTACTTAAAACATGGATACTGAGATCAACTCATTCAATTTAGTCCATAAAATGAAGGCAAGTCATATTTTAAAAAAGCAGATTTTTGAAGGCTTTCAGTAATGAATCAAGAAGAAAAAAATACTCTAAGCTAAACCACATGCTTGATTTGGAAGTAAAACTTCATGTAAAATAGATGAACATATGTATGTGTAAGTACATTAATATTCTTTTTATTTTTTCATACTTTTAATTGTCCCTGTAAACACAACTTTTAGACATTAGAATGTAATGCAGAGGTGCTATAGGTGGTTGAAGAAGTGAAAGTGTTAGTAAATAGCTTAAAAAATCTCTGCAAATGATAATGGGCTAAGAGGTATACAGATCAAGTTCACAGGAAGTGATTATAGTTTTGAGGAAGTATGACATAAATCATGCTATGCTATAAAACCTATGCTATAAAAGATTAATCTTCATAAAACAAACAAAAAAATGATACTTGTGATTTCTCTGCTTAATATAATTTAAAATTACCTAGAGTACGATCTGCACTTACTAGAGTATATAGTGCCCATATAAACCCAGTTGGCCAATCTCTCCACCCTCAATGCCAGTCTTGCTTACTGTCCTTCAGCAACACAGGTCTTTCATAAAAGTATAAAAGTATCACTCTATACCTTCCTTTCACAGTTGTGAACACGCTATTCAACTTGCAAAGAACACTTTCCCATCTCTTTCTCTTGGTATTTTCTCTTCTGATTCTTCAAAGGATCTTTAGGTCTCTAATGATATGCATATCATTTTTCTAAAAAAGCTTCCACTGCTCCCAGATATTTCTATGGCAGTTTCTTTAGTATTTCTGTATAGATGTTATTTGAATTGTTTTCAGTCATTCTTTCTTTGGAATACTTATTTCCAGACAAGAATGTAAACTGCATGAAGACAAACAGTTTACATTTTTTTTTTTTATAATATCACCTCACACTTCACACAGTCAGAATGGCTTTCACCAGGAAATCAACAAACAAGTGTTGAGGGAGATGTGGAGAAATCCTAGAGAATATTATACTAAGTGAAGTCACTCAGACAGAGACTAATAACGTATGATATCACATGTGGAATCTAAAGAACAAAATAAATAACAACAAAAACAGAAGTAGACTCAGATACAGAGAACAAACTGATGGTTACCATATGGAAACGAACTTGGGAGGCTTGGTAAAAAAATGTAAGAGATCGAGAAGTATAAATTGTAGTTACAAAATAGCCACAGGGATATAAAATACAGCATAGGAAATATAGTCAATAATATTGCAATAATTATATACGATACCAGGTGAATACCAGACTTACTGGGGGATCACCTTATAAATTATATAAATGTCTAACCACTATGCTGTATGCCTGAAGATGATATAAAATAATATTGAATGCCAACTAAAATTGAACATTAAAATTTTTTTTAATTACTGTACTTAATTTCTTTTTTAGAGAATATTAGCATTTTACATATAAATTTACACTTCAAAATTAGTGTAAATTTGCCAACAGGAACATCTCAAAGGATAGGTAGATTTTCAACTCATTAAGTGAGCACAAGGATGCATGACCCATTAGAAGTTTAAATGAAAATATTTTCTTTAAAATTTCACAGTGCTATTTCTGTGTTCTTCAACTCACTACTAGAGCTTGTTTTTTCTAAGAAAATCTACATCTATCACTTTGGGGCAGCAGCTTTTAGTTCATGTGAATGGAAAACATCTCTAGGAAAGAAAATACAAAGATCGATTATCCGATTTCCCATGAAAATCATTATTTAACTGCAACAGCATTATGGTGGATGAAAAGTTTGTTTTTATAGTTCAAAAGTTATTTTAAAGGGGTTTAGAGGGAAAAGGCATATAGAGAAATAAATAAATAAAATTCACTCTTTATTTCCTAAACTCAAACACACTATGGAGTCTATAGTAGAGAATCAATAGATATCAGTTGATGTAATGAATAAATGAATAAATAAATATTACCCTAAACCATATAAAAACATTAATGATATTTATGTGGCAATAATCTGCTGAGATAGTCTCAGTGATTCCTGCCTCTTTTTTTCATGGCCTGGTGTAAATACCTCTCCCTTTGAATGTGAACTGGACCTAGAGATTTACTTCTAACAAATGGAATATGGCAAAGATGATGGGGTGTTACTTACTTGTTCAGAGAAAAAAAATAACAGATTCTGTCTCGATTTTTCTGAATCAACTTGCCATGCTGAAAGAAGAGTCTCATATGAAAAGAAACTGAAAGTGGCCTCTGTTGAGCACCCAAGAAGGAGCTGATACCCTCCGTACAAAACTCCTTGGGTGAATAAATCTTACCAACAGGGGTGTGAGTGAGCTAAGGAGTTGTATACTCCTCAGTTGAGACTTCAGATGCAATTGCAGCCCCAATGCATACCTTGATTGCAGCCTGTGGGAATCCTAAAGCAGAGGACCCAGATCACCTATGCCTAGATTTTTTTACCCCAAAATCTGAGATAATCAGTGTGTAGTTTTAGCCTCTATGTCTTGAGGCAATATTATGCTGCTATAAATAACTGAGAAATATTTTAAATGTTGGATTATCTACAAGGGAGTAAGTTTCACTCTTAGGTAGAGAAAATAATGGCAGCAAAAATGTACAAATAAAAGGGAAAATAGGAAAGAATGATAGCTTTTGTGCAAAAAGACGAGGTACCTTATGCTTCTGATTAGCCGTTTCTTTATGTTACATGACAATTTCTTGGCAATGGATACCAGTAACACATTCTTTCTTCCAATATGTAAATCCCTGCTCTTTTGGGCTAATTTTAGTTGGTTATTATTTATTAAAAACTAACTTTGACTAAAACAATGTACATATTTATATAATTGAAATACAGGCAGTGCGTAAGACATTAATTAAGGGAAAGGAGAAAGAACCTATGATTTTGAGGGCTGGGTGATTCTTAAGGTTTGATATATACTTAGGAGAAAGTTCAGAAGTAGAAGTCAGATGTAAGGAAAAAAAAGACAACATTAACAAATGAAATTCATAATGATGAAGAAATGACACCTGTTGAGGAGACAAGGAAGTGGTGCTAATTTTTTAATTTGAAGAATAAAATCAATGCAGTGCTAATTTAGTTGATTAAGCATCTCTTTCCATTTTAATGCTCTATGTAGATCAAATAAGCCATTATTAGTTAGATTCATTTTCATGCATAGTGAGAAACCTCAATTTGACAGCTTAAAATATAAAGAAATAAGAATTTCTATAGGCTCCGGCCCAGGCAGACCTACATGCTGAACTAGGGTGTGCTTCCTGAATGCGGTGAGGCCTCCAGTTCAGTTCAAAAAAAAAAAAGAAAGAAAGAATTTCTATAGACATTTTAGTCAGTAACAAACAATTTCCTGATAAAAAGCTTAGGGAAAGAGGTAGGCCTCAAGGTCCACTGTAACCTAAATCTTGAATAATCCAACTGTATCTCAGACACTTGTCTCTGATTCTCTTCTTATACTAATGTAATTCTCTCTAACTGCAGACTTTCTACATGGAGCAGGATGTATGGCTGCCAACAAGATGATCATTTTCTATTCCACAGCTTCTGGTACCACGGTTAAGAATGTCCAGGAGAAGCGGGATGGTTCAGCAGGTTAAGTGCGGACCCATATACTGAGCTGAGGTGTGCTTCCATGCGGGAGGCCCCCAGTTTGGTTCTCAACCCCATCCCTCGGTTTTGCCCCTGGCTAGGCGATTGGGGGGTGGGAGGGGGGAGTGTGCCTCCCAGGCGGAAGGCCCTCAGCCCAGTCCCTACCTTGTGCAGCCCCTGCCCACTTGTGTGGAATGAAACCATGTCAAAACACTGATGATATACAACTATGGAGACTGCTCTGGGCTTTCCCCCATCTCTTTGTCTCTCTCTGTCCCTGTCAAAAACAGTAAAATAAATCTTAAAAAAATTGTCCAACATATTCAAACTTAAATAAAGAGTCCCACTGAAGGCATCCATTGATTCAGATTGAGTAAGGTGTACGTGACTTGGAGCAATCACCAGTCACATTGTATGAACTCAACCCTAGTTGGAGCTGGAGGACATGAGAATTCATATAAAGAAAATAATTCTGTATTAGAAATAACACTACATGAAAAGGTGACAAAAAGAAAAAAATGAATTGGACTTCATCAAAATTTAAACTTTTGTATATTAGAGTATACTATCAAGAAAGTGAAAAGATCATCTACAAAATGATAGAAAATATTTGTAAATTATATATATGATAAAGATCTAGTACCTGAAACATATAAAGAACACTTACAACTGAACAGCAAAAAAACAAGGCAAACAGTACAATTTTAAAATGACCAGAATAGACAGCAGTTTTCCAAAGGATATATAAAATAACTGAGCATAAGTCATTAGAAAAATGTGAATCGATATCACAGTGAGCTACTACTTTACAATAGGGTGTCACTCATTATCATCATCACTGTCATTACCAGAAAATAACGAGTGTTGGCATGGATGTGAAAAACTATAACTCTGTACTTTGTTGGTTGGAATGTAAAATTGTGCAGCCATGTGTAAAATAGTTTGGTGGTTCCCCTACAAATTAAACATAGAATTGATATATTACTTACTAATTCCACTCCTAGAGATATACACAAAATAATTGGAAGCAGGTGTTCAATCAAATACTTTTATACAAATTTTCATAGCAACAGTAATTACAATAGCCAAAGGTGATACCAAAATCTAGTGTCCATCAACTGAGGAAAGGATAAGTAATAGTGGTATACCTGTACAATGACACCTTTTTATTCAGCTGTAAAAAGGAAGTGCTGTTATGCTACAATGTTGATGAGCCTTAAAATCATGCTAAGTGTAAGAAGTCACAAAATGTCACATTATTGTAGGACTCCAGTTATATGGAACTTCCAGAAGAGGTTTATCTATAGAGACAGAAGGCAGACTAATGGTGTCCAGGGGCTGGGGATAGAGGAAATGAGTAATGACCGATTAGTAAGTACAGACTATCCAAAAGTAGAGCATCCTTACAAAACCTTTTATAAACTGAAATCACAGCTTAAAGTGAAGAAGCAATCACCATTAATTTGTGTGGAAAGATTTTTGAGCATTCCCAGACCCAAAATTCAATGCATCTGCCACGATTATTTTGTTCAACATGGTAGAAACACTTAATTACATCCAGTTTTACAGTAAGCGTAACACCCTGGTGAGCACTTTTAGGTTTTCCTGATACCTTAGGATCCCTTTTGCTAACAGATGCACAAAATAGATTGAGATAAAGCACAGATGCTCAAAGATACAGTTCAAAGCGATGGGGGTGGTACTGAGATGCTGAGTGTAGTCCTAGGGAAGAAGCTCCGTGGGGCCACTTTGGCTCCACCTGGCACACACTGCTTCTATTAACAGCTGCTGCAAAACAAAGCTGACGGCTATTTTTGCTTTTCACTTTTTCTTTTAGTTTCATAAAAGGAAAAATCTTCTTTGGACTTCTTTTGTTAGCTAAAATAGGTTACCAATGTAGGTCTTTCATGAAAGTGAAGTGGCATAATGCAAACTTTCAAAAAGCAGAAAATAGCTGTACAGGGTTTCCTTCTGACATGTTGTAAATGTCTAGGAACTCAAGAGAGATGATGGTTACACGACATCGTGAGTATAGTGAATGCCATGAAACAGTAGTGCACTTTGAAATGGTTAAGGGGTAATTTGAGGTTTTGTGAATTTTGCCTTAATAACAATTTTTAAATGTTGTGAAGATCATCATTTACATATGTAATAACACATATTCTTTTTATTCTCTTTAAAATATTTGGATATAATCTAAGTTATCAAGTAAAAAATATAAATATACACACATTCATATTGATGTTTGAATAGAAGTCATACACATATTTTTGTATATGTGCACTTTATATATTATTAGAAATAGCATTTTAACTCAATTTAAAAAAGTAACATAAAAAGGTAATGCTATTCATCTAATTATGCAGACCTGTGGTCACAAACTATGCCCCCACTTCTAATTATTTAATTGATATTTGGCTGTTCTCAATCACTGGTTAATGGCAAAGGGAAAACAGTGGTATGGCTTGAATCCATATGGCCAGTTAGATATAAAATCTATCTGGATTGTGAAATTGATCACTATTGCTGTAATGGCAGCTCACTGTTAACACAAAAAGAAAATTTAAAACACCAATATCTATTTTAATATGCAGTGTGCTGTGTTCTAATGTGTAAAATGTCTACTCTAATGTAGTATGTCCAAATAAAAATGTGATTTTAAATTAGATCAATATTTAGATTCTAAAGGAATCTCAAGTAGTCCCTCATGCTGGAAAAAAATGTCCATATTTAAAAGATTCACTCATATTTCACTTTTTTTAAAGATTTATTTTATTGATTTTTAAAAAAATATTTATTTATTTATTTTGACAGAGAGAGAGATACAGAGACAGAGAGAGAACTGAACTGGGGGAGCTCCCAGTTCAGCACATGGTTCCGCACAGGCCGGGGCCGGGATTCGATCCTCGGTCCCCGGCGCTGCAAAGTGAGCGCCTAACCCACTGAGCCATCCCGGCTTCCCCTATTTTATTGATTTTTGACAGAGAGAAACAGAGACAGAGAGAGACAGAGAGAAGGGGGTGGTTCCCAGAGCAGTCTTCATAGTTGACATTAGTTTTCCATATAGTTTCACTCCACAGGCGGGCACAGGGCTGCACAGGGCAGGAACTGGGCCGGGAGCCTCCCACATAGGTCCCGGCAAGAATTGAACTGGGGGCACACCCCAGTTCAGCATGTGGGTCCGTATGGGCTGGGACCTGGATTTGATCCTGGTTCCGGGGCTTCAAAGCCAGCGCTTAACCCATTGAACCATCCCAGCTTCCCCATATTTCACATTTTTGAAGAAAGAATTCTGGACTTGAATAAAATTTGAAAATCACAGTTATTATAATTTAGAAACCAGACTATATTTGACTTATACAGTTATTCCTGAATATTTTTTAAACTAATTAATCATTTGGCTACTATTGAAGAAGGATATTGTACCCCAAATGAACCACAGTTTGCAATTACCACAGCTTGTCCCTCAAATTATTTTTACTTATATCATTATTACTGCAGTAAAAAAAACCATATAACTACATATATCAAAGATATATGTTTGTGTTTGTGTATATGATGCTTATATTATTCGAGTCTTGTTTTGTGTTCAAGAAAAGTAGCTTAATGCGCACACACAGTAAGTATATATAAATAAACATAAACACAGAGTTTTGAGTTGCTGAGTTTTGAGTTGCCTAAAAAACTGCATTCTTCTTTTCTTTTTTCATATTGTTGAATTTATTGGGGTGACACTGGTTTGTAACAATTACATAGGTTCCAGGAGTATAATTCTATAATACATCATCTATGTAAAAAACTGCATTAACAAAATGTTCATTGAGGAATCCTGTTCCAGATCAAAACCGTACGTGTTACTTTTCAGGCGATTTCAAAGGCTTTACCTGGCAGGTCTGGTGAGGCAAAGCTGTCCTCCCCTCCCCAGACTGGATGTGTCGCAGACATCTAAGGGAGTTTCGTTCAAGCCCTCAGGTGTCCTATCAGCCGTGCTCTTCCCATATCCCTGTTTCTAGCATCTCCATTCACCTCCGTTTGGAGGCCTTTTTATTGCTGGCCTTCTAACAATACCTTCCACAAGTGCCTCTGCTGAGATTTCCTATGAATCGGAAGGAAGGTGGGGGAAACTTGAAAACATTTTTCTACTTTGACTCTATCCGTACTTTACTGCTCCCATCCTTCCCCTTTCTTCCTCCCTATCGGATCCCTGGGTCCGTATAACAAAATGCAGAAAGGAGTCTTTTGCTTGGGGATTAGTGAGAACTGCCTGTGCTGGTACATTTGACCCTCCACCAGTCTCTTCCGTGAAGAAACACTGAACATTGTGGGGAGCTGGCGAGTAATCTCGCTCATGCTGTCACAGTAAATGATGAAAGGCTTACTGTTACTTTCATTTGCCTGTTGTTTTATTCAACTACTATTGACAGCTGCAGCTTAGCTCTCTGAAGCTCAGCTCACCTTTTAACACTCAGTGCATCAGTATTTTTCATATAGATGTTGGGCAGTAGTATATATATATATCAGAAATTGTTTGTGCTTTCTATCCTCTGACCCATTTATTTGTGCTGTAGGTAGGTACTACAGCTTCTAAAGACTGCATTTACAATCTCCCCAAACACTTAAAGAGGGCCTTGGGTATACATATTTTTGTAGCTTTTAACAACCTATACATTGGAAAAGAAGAAGAAATGGACAGATGTCTGTAAAAGAAAGGTTTACAGAGGAAACAGGACTAACTCGGACTTAAGCAATGACTGTTAAAAGATAAAGATACGTATTCCCCTAGGAAGAAAGATACCATTCCTAGGTGCTTTACAGACATATTTCTAAACTTTTGAAATACATAGCATTATGTTACTTAAACTCTTAAATATATAAATTGATAAATCCTAATAGTGTTTTGAAAATATCATCACTGTGATATCAAAATGAGGTAAAGGTGTGACAAAACACAAAAATTGCAAATAATCTTGTTTGGCAGTAGAAGGCAAAAGTTTTCATAAAATGTTGGCATGTTAATATATCTCATTTTAAAAAGTAAGACATAGTAAAACCATGGCATTTTTACTGTGGGAAAAAGTGATATTTAAAATTAGAAAATACATTAATATAGTGCACTAAATTAATGAAGTAAAGGAGAAAATCCTGGTCATATTGATACACAGATTTGATAAAATTCTACATTCATTTTAAAGAAAAAATATATTTCACTTAAATGGAACAAATTTCGTAACATGAATAAAACTATATCTGAAATTAACAATAAAGACACTACTTAATGAACAATAAAGAACTGTCCTTGAAGGTCAGAGAAAAATAGTTACCACCTATTAAAATTCGTATTCAAAATAGTTTGGGGAAAAGAGGTTGAGTAATGTGAATATGCCAGAAATAAGGAAAAATAATGTATGAGTATTGGATAATTAGAGAAGTAAATTACAATTATTACTAAGTAATTTCTACTCAGAAAACCCAAGAGTACCAATAGAAGAAATCAGAGAGAACTAATGGGAGATACTAACATATAACAAGTCACATAAGAAATAACTAAAAATATATATATACCAGTATTTAAAGTGTTATGAAAATAATCTATACATTAGAGAAAAACATTAAATCAAATATTAATACATAATAAGAACTGTGAGGAAGCAATATGACAAAAAATTAAATTCTCTAAATGTATAGAGCAGTTTGCATTTTGGACAACAAAAGCCAAAGTTTTCACATTGTTACTGCATATTTTTTCCTCCAGAATAATTATTAAAAGGATCATCAAGTTCTAAAACACCATTCTTGAGAATTCGATTCATGGTTCAGTGTAATAAAATATTTATTGTAAGAAAATCTTACTATATTAAGTTATTGAATAAAGTGGCAAGATATATTTTGTCAATCTTGTCTTTTTCATTTTCTAATACATTCCACAATTATTTTTTGTTCATAGAAAACTTTTATAAAAAATGTAGCTACAAATAAGAATGAAAACATTGACAAATAGATGGAATAGAAAATCCTAAAAGAAATTTTGTACCTATTTATTCACTATACTGAATGCATGACAAACACTTTTCTATCTCAGTGTATATAAAGATTATTAATATTTGTATATATGAAACTTAAAGAAGCATTCCAAAACACTGTGCAAATGAAGTATATTTTAGTATATGTTTTGGTAGCGACTAATTATTCACTATACCTAAAATATATGTAATATTCTATGATACAGCATTCACCAAAAATAATTCTCAATTTATCTAAATCATACATAAAGTATATATTTTTTAAAAGTGTTAAAGAATACTTTTGACAAAATGAAGATCAGGAATAAAACTCCAAATGAGCTTGGAGCCAAACAATTAACACCACATGGTCATTCTAATCATAAAAATAGCTACAGTATACTTATTTATTTAGCACCCTCTTTCACTTTCAAATTTGGCCTGCAATTAATGATAATTGTAACTTTATCTATCTTAATGTTTACTGTTAAAATTACTCACAGTTATTAACAATATCAAAGAATACAGACATACTTGGAAAAATATGTTGCTTTTAAAATCATCAATCGTATGTGATCTTCTTAGGCATTTAATTTTTAATTTATATTTTTATTGTTAAAATACAAAAACAAGAAACCATTGGTTGTTTGTGGTACAAACAAAGCAGGTTTTTTTTTTTTTAAGCTTATTTTGCAAGGTAACATTGACCTTGATCATTTCTTGCTTATGCTTCTGAATGTCATAGGCAAAACTTGAACTGTTTCCCATGAGATAACCACTGAAAATTCTAACACTGTAACAAATTACTGTGAAAATTAGTATTTTTTTCTTACTATATAAGCTGCTTTATAACAATATACATCTGAGCTTCTTTCCATGTTTTAGTTTGAGTGCTTCTGGTTTGTAAACTGTCTTTTTGCTGTGTACACAACAAATTTTTACTAATTACTATCTCAGTGATAGTAACTTTTCTGAACCATTAACATAGTTAATATGCATCAATAAACACTAAGTAAAATGCACGTGAATTTGTGGATTAATAATGAAAGTACGGTTTTTCTAATAAATTGTCTCTCTTTTCCCCCTGAAAACAAAATATGAAAGATCACATTTAGAATAGTCCTCAGAAATAATGATTGTTATGCTTTGTTCTTTTCTCCCTTGGGCATAAAACAGGAAGAAAATATTATAGCTGGTACCGTCCTCAGAATATTTTCCACTTGAGAAATTAAAGCATTAAACATTTTAAAGTAAAAACAATAAAACAAAAAAATTATGACCATTGTACAAAATATTTAATTTGACTTGTAAAAGATTAAAAAACTTTTATATATTTGAACCAAGTAACATTTATTTGGAGCACAAGCACGATTCAGTGATATTATTGTATGAATTTTCATGATTACCAAAGAAGCCAACAAAATGTTTTATCTTTTTGATGGTAAATGACCAATGTGTATTTTAAAAATCTGAGAAAAGAAATAGATGTGTGTAAAATGGCTTATGAAATGGTCTTGTACATTAAATGCCAGCCAACTGCTTTGCACTGCTGCTTCCAAAGGCATTGAATAGTTTTCTTTCATATCAGAAGTAATAGAAATTGGCATAGCCAGGGAAGGAAATGGGACCCTTGATGATAGACCCTGCTAGACAACAAAAATTCCAATCTGATTATTTTTTATTGTTTTTCTAGGCAGAAATTGGTATAGGCGACTAGCATCCCAAACCTAAATTTCCAGACAGAATTGGATATAAAATTTTTGGGGTGAAACATAAAAGTGGCTGGTAATCCATAGTTATTTGGAGAGGGAAATAAACTATGTACTATAATTAAGATATTTAGATAAATCAATATTTTACATATAATGGTCTATAATTTTGGTTATTCTGATACTCCATACAAAAAGTGTATTTAAGAGATTGAAATATCTATCATATTACTCTTTTATTACTTATAGTTTTTCTCTGAGATATAGATGTCATGTTTCTTTTTCAGTCAGCAAGTTATTTAAAATGTATTTTTCTCTTTTTAGTCATTCAACTTCTCTGAATAATTAAACATTGAAGGGTAGATGTTGTTCTTTAAGTTTTTCTTGTGTTTAGATGTACAACTAGGCACATTTTCCTTTCCAATTAATACGGTGGGAAAATTTTCTAACAGTGTAGGCTTTTTATTTTGCCATCAACAATTACCTACCAGCAGAAAGCTACACTATGTCACTGAATGATAACTGAGTTGGGGAATAGGAAGAAGTTGGTATGAAGAGATTTCCTAATTAGTAGGTGTAATTGAATGTGATAAATCTATATTACTTTCAGCATCCAGGATAAACTATTGTTTAATTAACTGATTTAACTGATTAATTAAACAATACTTTATTCTGGACACTGAAATTAAATTAGATTTTATTACATTATATGTAACTACCAAAGATATACATATAAATAATTTTGCATGTATTAGTTGCAATTAGAACAAAGTGTGTATATATTTCAAGAATTGATTTTATAAATAATAGAAAGTCAAAGTAAAGCAACAACAAGAAAAGTCTCTTGCCGAAATTTATATCAATCAATATATGTTTAATAATGTATCTGATCCTGGTAAAGTTTAACAATTGACTCTCTGAGGAAAGAAATAATATATTTGTATTTTTTAATTATTCTGTGGTATAACTAGTCCCAGCACGAACAATTTCAGAACACCAATATGACATTCCTGAGCATGCAACTAGGAAGAGATACTGAACATGGATTCACATGAGTTGGTACAATCTAGCGTCAGCACACTACTGTCACTAAATATTTTATTATGAAAAAATGATAACAGTTAATGACAGTATAAGTATTTAGTGTTTAGAGTTGCTCAATAAAGGCAAATCAGCCAAAACTTGGACTAAGGCTTAATCGTTAATGACCCAATGATAAAATTAATGCATAAGATAAGAGAAACACGGTCCTGTTTTAATCAATTTCAAAGCTCACTCAGAAGAACAAAATGTTCACCAATTGTTCTTGACTCCCAATGTATCTACAGAAGATTAGGGCTCTCTTTATAATTCTATGCAGACCTGAGTTTAACAATTAAATAGACCACTGTGTGAAAATAAACTACGGTACACCAATAACGTTAACTAAAGAAAATAAATATATCAGCAGAATGTGAAAACACTGAAGAGCTATCAATATTCATTCACAATAGTCAGATACTTCTAAAACTCAACAGAAGAGATTTCATTTAAGCTGTTGAAAGAGTTCCAAAAGTTAGAACTAAATGACTGTCAAGAGTTTTTATTATCTGATCTCCTCCTTCCTGTCTAGTCTCCTCCCCTGTAGGATTCCTGCTTCATTCAGCTCTGCTATGTGACCTTTGGCTTTTCCTATAGTTCTGTTAGTTTCCCTTACCCCTTTTCAGAACCTTGAGATTTCCTGCAGTGATCTTGCACCCTCTTTCATCATCATTGCGACACTATACAGCTCTTCTTATACGCAACCTATATTAATGTAGTTTAAAGTCCTTCTCTTCTGAAATTTCGTTATTTAGCTTTTGTCCAGGTATTTATGACCTGTCTTTCTCACTAAAGCTCCACGAGGACCAGTGAATTCGTTTTTATTGCTATGGAAGAAATGACATACAGTGGCTCTTAAAAGAATAAAAATGTATTATCTCACAATTTTCGTGGGTCAGGATTCTGGGCACCATCTAAACCAGGTTAAAATGAAGGTGCCAGCCAGGGCTATGATCTCATCATAGAGGCTCAGCCTTCTCTCTGAAGTTCACTAGGTGTTAACTTAATTCATTTCCTTTTACAGTTATAAGACTGAGGTCCTTGCTTTTTTAGTATCTGTCATCTGAGGCCATTCTCAGGTCCTTAAACTTATACACAATTTTAAGGTCAGCTGGAGAATCTCTTGCTTCAGTTCGATAAAACAGCATCTTGTATAAGGTAATATATTCACTGGGATGACTGTCCTCAGAATAATAAAGACACATACCGTATTTGGTTTATCTCTGATTTCTGGCACAAAGTTCTTAAAATCATTGGAATTCCCTGAGTTGTGTATATTGAGTTCTGTGTTTTCAGGTGTGTGTGTGCTGAGGGGTGAGGGGGTAAGGTGGCTTCTGAATGCGGACTGGTCTCCAAAAAACTAACCACATAATTGAGGTTTAGAACATTCGTTTCCACTTCCCAACCCCTGGGGAAAGGATCGTGGATGGATATTGCATTCAGTCACCAACAGCCAGTGGTTTAATCAATCATGTCTACTTACTGGTGAACACATCCACTTACTGGGAGGATGGTGTACCTTGACTCTACCCTGTGCTCGGGACTCTTCTGAACCTTCCCCTATGTACCACTTCATCTGGTTGCTCATTTATATCCTTTACAATAAAACTGTAATTTATATGTAGTGCTTTTTTGAATTCTGTGAGTCACAAGCAAATGATCAGACCTAAAGCGGGTTTGTGGGAACCCCAGGTTTGTAGTCACCTGGGCAGAAGTGTACCAGTGTAGGTCTCCTGAGGCTCCCTCTTGCAGCTGGCTCTGAAGTTATGGTAAGCATTTGGGATGAAGCCCTTAATTGTGTTAAATTGTAGGTCATTAGTGTCAGAATTGATTTGAATTGTAATATACTCATGCTATTGATTTCTGAGAATTGGTCGTTGTATAACTAAACAATCACTATCTCATCACCTTGTCATATAATATAATCAAAGGCGTGAATATTCTGTCATATTGACAGGTCTCACCCACAGCTCATGAGAAGTAGATTTTACAAGACATGTATAATAGGGGGGATTCAGACTCCATCCTAGAATTCTTCCAACCACAGCAGAACTGGTATATACCAGTTATATAGTATAGTCAAAAGTGATGCTTGACACACATAAACAGTCCAGTTTAGATTTGGTGCTTGAGAGTGATTTTAAAAAATGTGGCATGTTGTTTATATAAGCAAAAAAATTGTATCTGAAAATAATTAAAATAGTGAAGTTATCTTAATGATGTATAATTTAGGTAGACATTAACTATCCACATCGAGGTCAATGCTGTCCTTGACCTACATATATACTTACATAAATTGTTAAATTTTATCAGTCAGGTAATCTTTTATCCTCCTTTAAAAAGGTATTTGAAGTTAAGGATTGATAGTTTGGAGCTGATGATACTGCTCAGTGTTTCTGAGACTGTGAATCACCTTAAAACCTCAGGTATTGCTCTGAATATGTGGCCACTGACCCTGGGGCTGAAACATAACTCAAACTTTCCTGAGCCTCAACCACTACTCCCAGTGACAAATGGAATAGATTCTACAAAGTGCCTCACACAAATAATGCTTTTGGATTGCTTGTTGTGCTCACTTGCAGAGCTGAGAGAACCACTTATCTTCTAATCCTTAAGGACAAAAATGCATTAGTCTTTCCACTTCTAATCCAGTCAATGCCTTTTTTCTCTTGTGCGTAAATGGTTTTGTGGAGTCTATGTTGGTCATTAAAACCACTGGCTTATGAAAACATCAGTGCAATTCAGAACGTCTATATTTTCCTGTACTCTTCAATATAGCACTTCTGCTTTTTGTAAATTATAAGTTAATTCAGGATAAAGCTTTCTTAATCTTGTTATTACTTATTTTTTGTAACTATTTAAAAATATATGTAATACATTAATAGATCTATGCAGAAAAATAAGTGTCAAATCAATACTTATAAATATTTGTATATAAAATTTATTACATGTAAATGAATATTATAATTTTATTAAAAGCAACATATTGCATTGTTTAAAATGATGAACTACAAGGCAATCTGTCTTGGATCCTAATGATATAAATTGCATGCTCATACTGAGTACCGTGTGACTTTGACCTTATATAATCTTTCAGAATGACAGTTTCTCCTTTTGCCAGCATATGCGCTATAAATCTTTACAGTATATCTGTGTTGATTTTTAAATTCATTGAAAACATGTTCTAATAAATTATGATGTACCTGATGTTGCTTTGATCATGATTTGTATTCAGAATAAATGGTTAATTGTTTAATCACTTTAAATACATTTTAAATACATATAATATACAATTATTTTTGAAGGACTACAAAGGATCAGAGATATTTCACTTCATCTGAAAGGTAACTATCTCTCTTGCCAAAATTTCAAGAATGATGGAAGACACAAGAACCCTGGGTCAGAGACAAAGGACAGTTTATTACTACCAGCAATTGCCATAGCCAGAGTATGTACCAGCAATTCAGCACCAGTTTCTTGAGGCTCAGTTCCAACTGTTCAGAGAGTGAATTGATACCTGCACATGCAGTTAGCTGAATTACTGAACAGAAATCCTGTAATGAATCATCACCAATAGTTTAAACTGGGTAGCAAGAATGTTTATATATGTACACATACACAGAGACATAATATTCCTAGAAAATAGAGAACTTAAACCCATTGGGAAGAAGTCCTGGGTTTAATAACGATGTAGAACACCAATAAAAGGTAGATAAATAATAACTGCTGCTAAAACCTACATCAATAGGTTATGTTTAAGATTGGTATATTGTATAATCACCCTGTATATTTGGGGGGGGGGGAAGGGAAGCATTATAGGCAGATGAATTTAGCTGAAAATAATATAATGAAGGGACTATTTACTATAAATATGTCATTGTTAAGAGAACCAACAGCAGATAGCCAGACACCCAAGAACTAGCACCAGTGCTAATCCATTACTTCCCTTAGCTCTAAAAGCCCAAGTTAAACATAGTGAATGACATTGTAGGCCTATAAATTTATCCCTCACTGTTGGAAGACCCTTTTTTTATTTAACTTGGCAATTTATCATATTATAAAAGTAGGGTGTACTTTCGCACCCTTCATTCTTAGTTTGGTCATGGGACTTTCTTTGACAAGTTGTTAGAAGGTATGATAAATGCAGAGACTTGACAAATCACTCAAGTGCACTTCCACATTTGTTGTTCTGCCATTTCTGAGAGCATAAATCAGCCAGAGTGCTGGTGTATGAGACACTGGCACAGGGTTGAGTCACCCTAGCCAACCTTGTGTAACCATCTTAGCTCATTGTCTGCAGTTTCATTGAAGTCTGAGTATGTGGAAGCATGAATGAATGGGAGGAAAGTGCACCAGTGAAAGATAAGGAACACCTGAAAAACTGCAAACTGCAAACAAGGTTTATGTCCCAATACAGATTCTTAATTAATAAGAACTTATATCTTGATTTCCAATCTTTTATACAGCATTGTTATTATTGAAAAGTGCTAGGGGGACACCAGGATAATACAGTGGTTTAATGCTCCCCTCGCAATCATGAGATCCAGGGATCAATTCTTAGCCCCAGCCCATGAAAACCCCATACACTGAACCGTGGCACAACTGGTTACCACTGATATGGCTCAGTGGGACGCTCATGGGACGCCCCCAGTTTGGTTTCTGCCTGGCAGAGCCCCATATCCACCTGTGTGGGATGAAACTATGTCATAACTAATGATGTACATCTATGGAGAGTGTTCTGGGCTCTCTCTCTCTCTCTCTCTCTCTCTCTCTCACCTTCTCTCAAACAATATACTAAATCTTTTAAAAAAGCAAAAAAAAAAAATGCTATATCACATCTTTAAAATACACAAGTGTTTCTATTTCAATCTTTTTCAAAACTGGCATGGCATTAGTCAATTCAAACTCTTTGCCCAAGGAAAGCAGAAAACAGAAAAAGTGATTTGCAACTTATTCACATGAATCAATTGATTCTGCCATCTTCTTTTCATCCTGTTACAGCATTTTTCATTAGAGACTATCACTTTTCAATCAATAATACTTGGTTTCGAACTCCAAAGAGTAAGATCATTAAATAGATCTATAATTCAGATGAAGTACCGATTGTTTTTCAACCATTATGTTGTCAGCAAAGTTTTTTCAAGGAACTATTTAAAAAAAAATGAAAATCAACCCCAAAGTTTCTAAAAATATCTAAAACTAATCTGACTGCTCTTATATAAATTAACTGTGTTCTGGGGATAATAACTAATTTTGATATATTATCTATTATTTTATGTTTTCTACTGTAAGAAATAAGGTCTTACTCTCAGTTGCATATGCTTTTGAATTCTGTGCCACTTTCTTGTATTTTTTTTTATCTTCTATAGTGTGCAGAAAGTAACATGCAAAAGTAGTCCCTTCATTCTTTTTTATGATAAACAGAAGATTGTAGTTCAGTCAGAAAACCAATATAATTGAAAAATAGGAAAATATATCAGCATAGCATTCACGTTCTCTGAGTGTCGAATACAAGCTGCTAAACTTTGTATCTTGTCTGTAGGAAAGAACTGGGAAAGAACTATCTTTCACAGTGATTGAAAAAATGTGGGACTCCAAAGACTTGAAAATAGTGAAGAAATAGAGCCTTTATTTGGGTCTGGAGGGGAAGATAGCAGAATAGAGTGAAACTAGGGATGTAAACCAGGAAACTAGTGTCACCTGAAACAGGAAGGGTTCTTTGAAACCTTGCTTAGCCCTGGGTAGGTGTTCAGATTAGATATAAATTTAGCAGCTTGTACTGTATTCTGCACTCGGAAAACATGGATGCTGAGCTGATATTTTTGCTTCTTTGCAATTATATTGTTTTGTTTATGGCTATCCTAGTTGGTATGAAATGATACCTCACTCTTGTTTGATTTGCAATGCTTTAACGACTAATAATGTTGAGCATTGAATCATGTTCCTTGGTCCTTTTTACAACTTAAAAAAAATTACTACTCAAATTTTATTCCCATTTAAAAATATTGATCTCTCTGTCTTTGTGTTTTTGAAGAGTAAAAGTTGTTTATAAGATGCTGAATGCAGTCCCTTACCAGATATAAGATTTGCAAATATTTTCTCTCATTCTTTATTTGTCTTTTTACCTTTGATAGTGTTCTTTTGTGTACAAAGGCTTTTAAACTTGATGGCTAACTTTTCTTTTGCTGCTCATGCTTTTAGTGTCCGAGCTGTAATTAGAAAGAGCTCTTCTAAGAAATTATCTCTTTTCTCTACGGACATAATTTGGAGTGCAATATTTTGATGTATCATATATTTTCATGTATAATTTCACATTAGCTCCTATAATTTTCCTGTTAAAAATTTAGCTGCTTTTATATATCAGAAACATGTTGTGGTCCATTTTAAAATATAATATGTAGACACTTTTGTAGGACACAAATAAATTATTAAATAATTATGCTTATTAAATATTACGGCTTCTGCAGAGTACAATAACATTCTTACAAAATAATCTCTTTATACCATTATGCTGTGGTTTTCAAGATTAATATATATTCAAAAAACATTGGGTTTTTAATGAAATGATTGAGAATTAAATCTGACTTTCCAACTGCAAACCAAAGAAAGTAGCAGAAAGACTCAGGGGCAAAAGATCAGAATTCTTCATTTGAAACCTTTGTCAGTTATTTGCTATTTTACCTCAGGCAGTTTACTTATTTATTCTGAGTATCATTTTTGTCAAATGATGATTGGTATTTATATATTACAATATCTGACTTAATTATTTTAAAGAGTTTATTCAACATAGAAAAAAATATACAAAGAGCTTTAGAATCTGGACGCATTAAGTTCACTGAAGTTTTCATTGTTATTTGCATGGGCTTGGATATTGAAATAGCACAAGTTTAAAAAGTGTGTGTCAAAACACAAAAGAAATTTTGTCTTAGCTATTGGATCACAAAGCTAAATAATCCAGATAATTTTGAGTCATCTTTTCAAATTTGGGTAATTCAGAAGGAAGAAGTGCCACAGTATCTTGATTAGGCTATAAATTATACACAGAAGCTCAGGTTGCACCCATGTCAGTTGCTACTTATAGTACAGTATAAAAGTGTGCCACATTATTTTTTCAGGTGGAGAGAAAAACATTGATAACATACCACTTTATTGTGGCACCATAATGATGCATTCTTATGGATGAAAACCTTTGTGACAATTTGATGATGCTAAATTGATACCTTCTTACTTTATTAACTTCAATAGGTATTTGATCTCCCTGTGAAATAAAAAATAGGAAGTTCAACTTTTAAACCTTACTTTGTTTTTAAATCTAACATACTCATTAAAAGAAAAGCCAACAAAAATAAATGCATTCAACAGATGAGCTTCATTGCTAAGTTTGTCATGCTTCTCCTAATCCACCCTCCACTATCAAACATGTCTTCAGTTACAAGTGATCATTTAGTAAAATCTTATTTAACCACCAATAACCATCTCACAACAGAGATAAGCAGAATAAGCTTTTTGGGCCAGTAAACTTGCTCCCAGCATGTCAGAAACATATATAAAAAAGCATTACTTAGGTGACTCACACAATAGTTTTTTTCTTCCACAATGTAGGACTCACTTCATTGTAACAGTATCATCCCATCATTTGCTTATGCATCTCCATTAGTCTTATATCTGATGCTGTTCAAAATTAACAGGTATCTTTTGTGATTCTATAAAATTCAGTTGTTCATTTCAATATTATTTTTTTATATTAATTGAAAACAAGTTTTGGGAAAATAAGTATTTCCCATTGCCTTTGAATTAGCTTCCTAATTAAATAATATATTATAATCCAAATGATCCAAAATTTAAATAGGTAGTATGAAAAGTATTGTTGAAAGCTTATTAAGAACAAATGCTCTTGATAAACTAAAATTGGAGAGGATGAATTGTCCCAGAGCAGCACGCTGTGACAATTTCCAACTGACTTTGTGAGTGATCTAACCTAAACCACACAGAAAAGAACTAAAGTCTGTTGTTTTCTACTCCTGTCATGCTTCAGTTAACGCACTCCATACAGAGAGAAAATGCATATCAAAGTAGCCTAGTTAAAAAAAATAAAAAGCTGTCTGCAAATTATTTTTTCTAATATTTTTATACACTGGTCCATAAAACTGCAGGAAAATAATGAGAGTTAGAGGGGTGAGGAGTAAATAAGATACAAACAATTGTAACACCATAATAAGAGACTAATAGTGCCATCTATTATTTCAAATACAAGTCCATTATACATATTACAATTTTTATGTGATAAAATAATGAAGATATATAACTATGTCTTTAAGTCATTTTACACACTTGTGAATAACATGATATTAATAGGTTAAAGTTGTACTTAAAATTTATTGTATGCTACATATAGCATGCTTATTACATGTTAAATCTGTATTTATTATCTTTTAGTGTGTAGCTTCAGCTTATCAAAATTTATACCCTTTCTAGAGAGTTTTTTTATCTTCTATACAAGAAATGAATGACCATATTAGCTGTAGAAAATACTATGAATACTGGGTACAAACTATGGGTGCTGCATATAAGTGGTAGTTAGCTTATAAATAAAAAGAAATAAATCTGAATGCATGTGTATACACATACACATATATGAATATATGTAATATGCAGCCACACAAAGAATAGTTTTAAATTTTATGCAAAATTTGATCAACTTTATGCAAAAGTTGCGGTGAGAAGAGAAGAAAAAAGAAAATATTCTAAAATCTTTCTGTCACGATGCCTTGGCAGCAGTTCTCCAACTTGCAGTATTGTCCTAAGTTTCATTCACTTACCTCCTCTAGTGAAACCTTTTTTCAGAATTCTACAACAGCCGATTACCTGACAACATCCCATAAAATACATAACTTCTTATTATAAATGATCTGAATTTTGGCAGAAAGAGTATAGAAAGTATTATATGTGACATGCTAGCTACAAATTATCTTTAGCTAGCATTGAATTCTAGTTTAAATATGAAAACATCACAAAAAGAATTCTTCTTCTTTGACTATTTCAAAAATATGTTTTCATCACGAAACATACATCAGAATGTATTGCTCTTAATCCCCTATGTAAGATTACATCTGCTTGATAAAACAGACAGATTGAAGACCATTGTACTTTTCACATACTAAAACAGTACTCTAATGTTTTCAACCAACAAAATAAGTGAAAAAAATAAAAATAAAAAAGTCACAGGCAAACTGGGGCAGCTACTTTACTGTCAGAATAAGATTTTACTAAATGATCACTTGTAACTGAAGACATGTTTGATAGTGGAGGGTGGATTAGGAGAAGCATGTCAAACCAGATTTTGAATATATAGTAATCTTTTTCTTTAATGACTGATTTCAATAAAACTATGATGTATTAAATATAAATTTTGAATATCTATTATCAATTATTTTAATGAGTTAATGCAGATGAGACACCTAACAGTGCTTGACAATTGGTAAACATTCTATAAACATTAGCTCTTATATATTTTACATATCTTTCTTGTAAAAGTCTGCTGAACAGTTAGATAACTTTCAAAGAGAATAGAATTTGCATGTGCTTTTCTCTTATTGCCACACATGACTTTCAAAATAATGTAAATGCCCAGTTTATGATCATTGCTAAGTATTTCTTTTTATTAAGGCAAATTGAGAAAGAAAAGCTTACCTTCTACTATCTATTAATTTCAGTGTAATTCATATATTTATTGCACCATAGTAGTGAATATTCACTTTTCAAAAAATACATTACTGTTTGTGAGAAGCAATATAGCTCCAGAACCTGACTATCTAAATTGGAATTGTGGCTCATTCTTTCACTAATGGTGTGACCTCTGTCTAGTTGATTAACCTCCCAAGGACTTGGTTTCCTTATGGGTAAAATGAGCATACTCATAGGAAATAATTCTCAGGGACAATGTATGGAAGGGGTTTAGAAGAGAGTGTGGTACAGAATCAGAGCTCAATTAAATTATCTCAATAATTATTTTTATTTATTGTTATTAATTTTACTGTTGGTGCCTTAAAGATTGATCAAATAATTTTAAAAATCAATGGAAAAATGTTTCTTTGAGCTTAATAATACTTATTTTTTTTTTTTACTTCTAAGACAATTAACTATTGCCCTTGAACATAATTCCTAATAGTCAATGGTTATCTGTTTGAAATAAGTCTTGGAAAGCTTGAGATAACAATTACCTGATGTGTCCAAATTATTTACTTCACTTTTCTGCCATTGTTATTTATTGAGTATGTGAATATAACAGAGTGAGAAAGCAAGAGAAGAATTGAGCATGTAATGCCCTCCAAAAGGGGAGTGAAATAGAAAAGTGACCTTCCTTTCAAAAAGGAAAGGGGAAATAGGTATCAAAAGGACAATGGGGATTAGAAGATAAGTTATTTCTTTATTTAATATATAAATGTCACTTTGAATCTCCTTTCTCACTTCTGAAAACTGACATTCAGGTCTCTGTGACATCGCAGGTCAGAATGGTGGACACAGTTGGCCTGCCAAAATATCCAAATGGAATTTTAAACAACAATGGTGAAACAGATGCTGAAATTCCCAAGCAGTAAGACACAATATTTTTCTTTCTACTTTACCTCTTAAGAATTAGTTGTAAGTATGAAAACCTTTTTGGAAGAAAAATATGGCGGCATGAGAGGAGAACGCCGATAACTGCCTGGGAAGGGCCTTGTGAACAGAGGGGAACCCACAGGGGAAACCCTGAGAAGCAACCTCAACTAAGAGAACCACACAACGTGGAACAACACACAAAGGTTAGAGAAAAAAGGGGAGAGCGGGAGAGGGAAGGGGAAGCAGCGGTTCGGGGACAGGAACGGAGCGCGGCCCGGGGCTGGCAGAAACAAAGGGGGATTGGGGGGCTATGGTCACAGTGGAGCTGGATGGAGGGCGGGCTGGAAGCCGAGACCTGGGGAGCGTGGAAGCCCCACAAGACTGTGGACAATTTAACATCCGAACTCAAGGGACAGCACGCAGTGCCCTAATCAGATCACAGAGCCTAAAGTGGAGCAGGGACTGTGGAGCAGGGCGGCGGCACTTCCCGGCGGGCGGGGTGAGAGCAGGGCACCAGCCCGCAGCAGCTCAGCACCCCTGATTTACGGGGGAGACTGACTGTGAGGGAGCGCCTTCTGAGGACGGGGCTCTTGGAGGGAGGGCTGGGGCTGGAGTGGGCACAGCTGCATGGGACGTGCTGGGAGTGACTCCGGCGGTCTCAGCAGAGCCGGGAGCGCAGAGCGGCTGCCGCCCGAGCTACGGCCTGTGCGCGCAGGGCTTTCGGCGGCCCGCCCACCGGGCCGCTGCGGCACCGCTGCGTGCACGCACCCGGGCTTTTGACGCCCCGCCCACCAGACTGCTGCGGCGCCGCTGCCAGCGCACAAGCGTGCAACTGGGCTTTCGGCGCCCTGCCCACCGGGCCACTGCAGCACTGCTGCCTGCTCGCGATTGCACAACTGAGCTTTTGGCACCCCGCCCACTGGGCTGCTGGGGCGCTAGGGCCCCCGCGCGCGACTGGGCTGCCGACCGGGACAGCGTGGCGTCATTGCCTGCATGTGGGACTGTGTGGCCAACCGGGGTCTCTGCCAGGCCCCAGCCCATCCAAGTGCTGCCCTGTGGGGGCCACTTGCAGATACGACTAAAGAAGGGGCAGCCAAATGCAGCTCCTGCACCCCGCCCGCACTGAAGCACCAGCCCCCCTGCTGAAAGAGGAATCTGCTATTGTGTCTCAGGCCCACCCTAGCTCCTACTCACATGCCCCCACCCCCGGCCACACCTTTACTACTCTGCTATCTAACAGCTAAGACAGAAACTTGAAGTGCCCCAGGACACAGAAGCTGTCTGCTTCCCCCAACACTCTCCCCAAATCTCCTTCTCCCACAACTGAGCCCAAAAGAAAAAATAAAGAGAAGCCCATCTGATAGGCAAACCCCCAGAGGGAAAACAGACTCATGCGTAAAGCAAAAAGAACCATATCAAAAACAATGCACACCTCAGAATCCAAAGCCCCTCCAGAAGATCAGGGGCATTCTTTTGTAAAGGACCTTGCACACTTGGAATCTAATCTAAGTGAAACAGAATTCAGGGCTGCATTAATCAAGACACTCAGAGAGTTCACTCAATGTTGGCAAAGTATCCAGACACAGTTAAATGACCTCAACAAGAAATTTTCTGAGCAAAATGAGTACTTTATCAATAAAATTGAGAAGCTAGAGCAGAACCAAAAGGAACTCCTTGAAATGAAAGGCATCATGGGAGTACTGAGAAAAGAACTGACCAGCATAGGAAATAGGGCTGACCAGCAAGAGAAAAGGATGAGTGAAATTGAAGATACAAACTTGGAAATGTCACAGAGGGAAGAAGAAAGGGAAAGGAGAATCAAGAGAAATGAAAGAGTCCTACAAGAACTTTCTGACTCCATCAGAAAGAACAATATTAGAATAATAGGGGTACCAGAAGGAAGTGAGATGAAATCTTCTCAGAGTCTACTAAAACAAATACTGGATGAAAATTCCCTTAACCTGTGGAAAGAATTACAGCCCCAAATCTAAGAGGAAATCAGAAGCCCTAACTACCTAGACCCTAGCAGATCTTCTCCAAGACACATTGTTCTGATGATGACAAAAATCAATGACAAAGAAAAATTCCTCAAGGCTGCCAGGGAAAAACAAAATATAACTTTCAAAGAAAAACCTATCAGGCTGTCACCAGACTTATCAGCAGAAACTGCAAGCCAGGAGGGAGTGGAGCCCAATCTTCAAAATATTAAAAGAGAGAAATTTCCAGCCAAGAATTAACTATCCAGCAAAATTAACCTTTAGATATGAAGGAGGAATTAAGGCCTTTACAGATTTACAGAAGCTAAGGGAATTCTCCAGCTCAAAACCGGCACTCCAAGAAATACTGAAGGAGGCTATCCGACCTGAATCAAGAAATCAAAATAAATGGAGAAAAGTTGGGACAACAAAAAAATAAAAAGGAAAGAAGAAATGGATACAGGATATCCTCATATGTCAATCATCACCCTGAATGTAAATGGACTGAATTCACCAATAAAGAGGCACAG